>CM062082.1:441993-688815 GCA_031163375.1 Conogethes punctiferalis | reverse complement strand
GCCAGCGCTCCGTTGGAACGACGAGCCCCGAAATACCTCAAGAACATAAATTTAACAACAACAATTACCAACTTCCCCCTGTTGTATTTTATCATTGACAGATGACTCGGATTTATACCGACTCCTAGATGGAAGATAGATTTCGCTTTTACACGAAACGAGGAAACGATGCCAATCTAATTCTATTTCGGGTCATTTTGGCGTAAAATATCGTTTTGTTGATAAGTTCTCGGAGTAATTATGCGTTTTTTTTATGTAATGTTTTGATAATAAACGTCGTTGGTGTTTTATTTATTGTTGCTCGTGAGTTTATTTACTCATTAAGCTAATTGAGTTTTGACAACCCGTGTTTTTGTTATTCTTTTATTGTATTTTGTTGTTGGATTCTTTACTCTCTCGACGAAAATCTGGCCACATGGTGGATGGCTGATCTTAACTAATATTATAAAGCTGAAGAGTTTGTTTGTTTGAACGCGCTAATCTCAGGAACTACTTGTCCGAATTGAAAAATTCTGTTTGTGTTGAATAGACCATTTATCGAGGAAGGCTTTAGGCTACATAACATCACGTTGCAACTATAAAGAGCGAAGAAATAATGGAAAATGTAAAAAAAAAAACGGGGAAAAAAATAACTATTCCACGCGGACGAAGTCGCGAGCACAGCTAGTCTTCAATAAGATTAGCCAAGTACCTAGGAGATATTAAAGTGTAAAAATGTGTGCGCAAACAATGTGTGGTGCAATGTCTGTTTTTTCACTCATAATCCGATGTCTATACCTCGACATGATCAGAGAGAGATCAAGTGCAGGATTAACGATCGATTGTTTTAAGGGACCACGAAAGCCGATAATTTTATTACTTTCTTATCAAATCGGTTTTAGTGTATTGCTGCTCTTAGGTTCAGTGAAGTAATAAAATCGTAGAATCAAAATAAAAAGTCGTTAAAGCAAATTGTCGCTTGGGACGACTTGAAACTCGAAGAATAGTTTGATGAATGTGGATGAAGCAAAAGTTGTGTGCCAGGATAATAGCAAATGGAAGGACGTGGTCTCTGCCTACCCGTCTAGAAGAAAGGCGTGACATTATGTATGTAGGTATGTACGTTCACGAAAGCAACAGAACTCGAGTTCTGTGTGCCTAACACGAACACTTTCGAAAAAGTATGCGTAACGTAACCGTAAACGGCGATAATTTTCACTACGTAAACGTAGTACCTCTTACGCACGATAGGGGCGCTTTACCAAGTTTCATACAAATGTTTACGGTAACGTTACGCATACTTTTTTTTTTCGAAAATGTTCGTGCTAGGCACACTGAGAACCACAAATAACGTATTACAATCAGAATACCAGTCTACAAATCTCAACCTACGCGATCTCAATCTAAACAGAGCTAATTATCAGTAACACAGACTGTTTAATTACCTTCAGTTAATTATTAAGCTCAAACAATGGTCTAGACGATGTTAGCAATTAAGGAGACATCGCATAGTGGCCGTTAAATCTCTGTGTAAAGTAAGTCGCTCATAACAATAATTTCGCGGGGTATCACGTAAACCTCTTGGGTTTATGCGCATATTACTTCAACCACAGCGGGTGTGGTACAATTGAAAGGCGATTTGACACGTTAGTGCCTTAGGTACTGCAGTTCCTTTTTTATTTCGTCGGGTAATGTATGTTTTAAATTTTGGCAACGCGCGTGTGATACCCCTAGCTTTGCAGGCGACCTTAGGCTGCGGTAACCAATTAAAATCAGGTAGGCTTATTTGCAACCTTAATAGTGGCAAAATCCAAGAATCATTCAATTTGTTGCAGTCGTTCTAAGATCCGTTCTTATTTATATAGGACTAGCTGTGCTCGCGACTTCGTCCGCGTGGAATAGTTTTTTTTCCCTTTTTTTTTTACATTTTCCATTATTTCTTCGCTCCTAATAGTTGCAGCGTGATGTTAAATAGCCTAAAGCCTTCCCCAATAAATGGTCTATTCAACACAAAAAGAATTTTTCAATTCGGACCAGTATTTCCTGAGATTACGCTAATCTCAGGAACTACTGGTCCGAATTGCGTTCAAACAAACAAACTCTTCAGCTTTATAATATTAGTATAGTATAGATTAAGTTTTGAGGGATAATGGTGGGAAACCTTATACGTCATGCATGACACACTTATGAAAACTATACTCGAAGGTGAAATAGAAAGTAGCAAATGAAAAGAGAGACTAAGGCGGCCATTTGCACAGCACTTGAAGGATAAAGTTAATGACGTACAGAGAGTTGTAACTAGCTCTTAAATTTAGAATGACGTTTTAAATATTTGATTAATATTACGTAGTAAGTACACCCTTTTTTGTAACTTAGACCAAACGCACAACCAGCCCTTTCTGTAATTGGACACATTCAGATATGCAAAAAACAGGGGCTCTGTTCCAAATGGCCCCCTGAAAAATTTATGTCCCGCCGTTTGATGGCGACCCAGTCTCGAGGCTATGTTTTTAGGGTTCCGTGAACCTTAAAACGATAAAAAACCTAACCCTCAAAGGATCACTTTGTTATTACTTCTACTGACCTGGATGTTTTATTAAAAACACATTAAGTTAAAATACAGTTTCAACAATGTAACAGAAAGTTAGGTTACTATTTGGGGCAGCGCAGACGGCACACTTTTTGTGCGATAGAGTCTGCATCTGAGACATTTAAAAAGAGCGTCTAGGTCTGCCGACAGAATGATCGAAGATGTGCGTCGTGTGCGTTGAGTCTGTGAAATATCCGCGAGAAATTTTTGCGCGTCGTGTGCGTTACTGCATAATATAATTGCAAAAAAGTGCGTCACGGATAGTCTGTCGTCTGCGCTGCCACTTTAGGTATCAAGCGAAGAGAGAAAAGAGTAACCTAGTTAGGTATCGGGTATGTACTAGAAATGAGAACATCCATTTTTGTCACTTAGTAAAATGGTGACAGGGGTCGAACTTAGGACACGCATCAATGTGTCCGAAAATCGACCATTTCAACACACTATTGTCATTTTTTTCCCGTTGGGAGCCGGTTTGTAATTGTTTAAGGGAGAGGCGCGGCAGACGCACACGTGAAGCCTGATACAGCCAGATAAGTAGTTAACACCAGTAATTGTACCACTAGCGCTTTTTAGTAGCAAAATGCAGCTTTTCGCCGTACACACGCTAAAACCTAGAAAACCCGCTTTTGGGTCCCTAAATGTGCCAGTGTGTCCGAGGTCCAATGAGATTGCTAAGTACACAAGTGTGTCCTCAAACACAAGTGCACTCCTAGTTCTTTTGCTTTCATGAACCTTTGGATCAACAGCTCGCCACGACCGGATAAAGTTTAAGCGATTCAATGTGCTTTCTAAATAACGAGTAGGTATATTACATAATGTCTTACTTCCTTAAATAAATAAATAAACCAAGAGATGCCACGATGGGCCACACACTGACATCTAGTCACAAACTGAGTCGAAGCTGTAGTATGGGTACTAGACAACTGAAATAAATACATAACGTCAAAATAAATAAAAAAACCTTTTAAATATATCCGGAATTGAGTTAAATAGGTTCCTTAATCCATTTGGCATTGAGTGCTTAAAGATATTTTCGTAATTAGAAAACAGTTTTGAGACAGATTTACTACCTTTAAGAACTATATCAAACACCCAGGCCAATACAAAAAGATGCATAAATATACTCAAAATGTTGATTTCAGATAGAAAAATACGCTAATAATTTTTGACCTAACCCAGAATTCGAATTCACTATTTCTTAGCCTTGTACAGTGACAACTATGCCAAAGAGGCAGTTAAGCAGTCAAACAGTTTCAAAAGAATGCACTTGGAAAAGCTTTTCACTCTTTACAAAATTTTAAGCCAAAACAAAACCTCTAACTTCAGCCACATTTCTTTAATTTAATATGTACATACGTATGTATGTATGAATGTTATTTTTGGCAGCTAAAAGGGTTGTTTGGGGTAACATTTCTGATTCAGTAATTTCATGCTTCATTTCACTCGTATTTTTTCTTTTAAAAATTAATGCCTTACATGTTCTTGAGTAGAAAATAAATCGTATTTTGTTTGCTTTTAATAAAAAGCTTTCTAAAATTCTTGAACCGATTTTCTTCTTTGAATCTTACATTAAAAAATAAGTAAAAGTAAATTGTGAAATGTGCTCATAAAAATTAATTATAGGTTTAGCAATATTAACAGGTTGATTCTGATATTTTCTCGCATTCATAAAATAAGACTTACGTTAGTAAGTCTTACGTAAGTCGGGTTATTTCTCAGACTAATATTATAATTTCTAAGGATTGAATAGGTTTACAATCCAATTACTGGCAACTATCAAACTATTAATTCCCTTTATCCCTTAAACGTTTTGTTTATATTTCTTAAACAACTTGACATAAAACTAAACCTATCGAAAGTAAAATGTCAAGTTTAGTCAAATGTACCCCTCGTAAAATCTAATCCAGGCTTCCAGCTAATCATGCGTCAACCAATACGGGCTAGAGGTCGCTCATACTTAATCGGGGTAATCCATTTGGCAGGCAAGTTTTATACAACGACCACCATAAACTGACCTCTCTCGCCTCAGCATCGCTCAACTACGGCAACGGGAAAGCGTATGATCCGGTTGTTGTATGGGGTCTAGCTATCTTGGTGATGTTTTATCAGGTCGTAAATTTCAGCTGGTATCTGGCGAGACGTCAAACCGTCCGACGGGGTACGGAATTTCGGTAGAAAAACATATTCGCTTTGAGCCGGGCCATAATTTAAAATAGTTTGCAAACGAGGGGCTATATTCAAAAGATTTTGCTGCGTCGCGTACGGCCAGTGACATTTGGGTGAAGTTGCTTTGTTCGGGTAATGTAGTTGTTTTGATTTTTGGTCTGGTGAATCTGAACAAAACAGTGTTATTTTTTTATTACTTTTGTGACAAGTTGGGAGAAAATTAAGTATGGATATTTTATGATTCTGAAACTTTCGTGGGTGCGACGAGACTGGCGACATTGTGTCATTCATCGCAGATAGAATGTCTGAGATAGGTTCGGAAAGTGGTCAATATCTTTGGAATTTTTCGTATGAAGAAACTTTACGTATTTTGCGAGATGCTTAATTTTAGTGAATGTGTATTTCTTTTTCGCTTTGTAGAAATCTCTTCATAAAAGGCTAATACTTACCTGGTATGTAATAATTTCAACCCAAAGGCGCACATGACAATGTATTGCATATCATGAATGTGATGTAAGATAAAATCATTAGAGATACTTTTTAATAATGAGTTTGATTTAAAAATTAATGTTTGTTTAATTTTAACTTTGTGTTTCAGTCAGTGATTTAAGATAGGTTGTCTAGATTATACTCCGAAGAGCCATTTTAAATTAATTAATTGTATTTTTTAAATTATTTGTTGATTAGATGAATTAAAAATGCTATGGTAAAGACTATGCTTGCTATTTTATTAAGAGAAAGAAAACTAAACAAGGATATACAGATATTCTTTATTGCACACCAAAAAATTTAGGTATGTATGTATTTAGGTATGTATACCTATGTTTAATAGACATTTTGTTAGGATCTACGTATATACGACAAAAGTTATAGACATAGACTTAAGTTTTTATTATAGGCTGCTCATGTTTGCCATAGAAACGACAATTGATGGAGTAGACGAGTCTTGGAGTGGACTGCATAATGAACTGCAGTATTTCACGTACACACATGCATGGGCGGCAGCGTCACCGGAGCGAGAAGCTACGCCAAGCAATCGCAAACCCGTCTGCCCAGCGTGGTGAATATAGGTTAAAGCCTATAAGTAGCAAAAACCGGAGAGAACTCTGTCCAGCCGTGTACTGCGATAAGCTGATGGCGATTGTTAATGTATACAATGCAATATATAATTTATAATCTGTGCAACAGTGTAATTGTCTTTGAAGTTTTTTTTTTCTATTGTCTATTGCAAATGGCGTACAGTTAAATAATAAGACAAGTGCAAACTGCAAGTCAACATTGTCGTTTGTTTAATATATTGTGGAGAGAAAGGGAACTTAATAAAAACCTTCTTATATTAAACAAAGTGGCTTCATTTAACCGCATTAGCGATGATGATGATGATGATGGTTTACGATTTACGAGTCAATGATTCTACGTTAACATCAACTCTTACGATCCAAACTTGCAAGCCAGTTGCAAGAATACATTCTCTCAAATCCATATAAAAATAGTAAACAACATCTCGACTGCACACAAGTAACAGCGTACATAAATCGAAATTTAATTCACCGTCTGTCCAACTCTCAGTCCAGTGGCATCGCATTAGATAGCCGTCCGAAGACAAATGGTGTTTGTCTACCGAATTGACTTACAGTCTGATACTTTGCCTAACTCTTACGCCGATCGGTTTGCGCACCAAATTATGTTTGAGTTCTGGATTTGTAGGTTTTACTGTTGGATTTTAACTGGTTCGCAATGTGTGTTCGGTTGGAGCGATTTAAATGTGACTGTGCTAGTTGATTACACGTCTCGGTGTTTGAAGAACTAAATCAATTTTAGTGAGGTAAGTAAATAAATGAGACATGCTACGCTGGGCCTTAAAGCGCCATCTAGTCCAAAACTAAGACGAAGCTTGTACTTTGGGTACTAGACGACTGATAAACTTAATTAGAAATCGAAGTTATAAGCATGTAAAGTCAGGCCCGTTGACTTATTTGGTAATAGCACTAAGGATCGTGGGTTCTCAAGATGTTTGCCCTAAGTGGCGAACAGCTGTAGAGGCCTATGTCCAGCAGTGGACTAGCAATAGGCTGATAATGATGATGATGGTAGATAATGATTCTTCTCGTCATTTTATAATACGACAAGATTGTCATCATATAAATAACAGTAGCAGCATAAATGACTAGCTTTCGTCGTTGTGCACTGCTCAGCACATTCCAAAAGCAATAGAAATAGTTACTACCATATTTTAAACTTTTATATATTTGTGCCCCGCTTTATGACTGAGTGCAGCTTGTTACTGCGCACGGCCCCGCTATACCGGGGCAAGTTGTACTAGCGCTAACGGCTGCCAAGTCTTGACCTACTACTTGGAAGAGCCACGTTATTTTGCGGGGTGAGATTATTTTTGTTTCAGAAGCATTATCTCTGTAACCTACGCTTTGTTATGTTGAAACTGGAGTAATGTGTTTTTATTGGCCTTCCGTCGTTTAATATGACTGAATAGTATAAAACAAAGTCTCTTATCTGTCTCTATATTTGATGCGGATTTTCAATAGACTTTAAACAAATTCAAGAGGAATGTTTACATCTACTACTTTTTTTTGTAAGAAGAGATTTCAGGATGACCTCACTTCACCTGATGGTAAGCGGTCGTGAGGTCCAAAAGGTATACGTTTAGGTATACACGCATAACATAGAGATATAATATAGAGAGAAATAAAGATAGAATGTTTTAAAAGGTTTCTAATATGTTTTTAAATAAGTACCTGTAGCGAAATGAAGGCAGGACACTAGTTTAATTTATAACTTGATACAATTTTTGAGCTTTGTTTTCTAATACTTACTTAAATAACAGCTTTCATATGCTGTCTGAGCAATTTTGACCTCTCTTTCTTGTTCCATCAAACGATGGTTGATGTATAATACATAAATATTATAAATGCTGTATAAATAGGTTGTGAGGAATGTACATTCCTTTTTGTCTAAACATATAAAATTGCTATTAATTCTAATAATAGTTGCATCGGCGTCATCTATCTCAATTAATTTTCTAGTGAACAAACAAATAAACTATGATTCGATTCAAAACAAACAACGCTTCGAATATTCTATCTCTACGCTAGAGAATTTACGATCGCTCACCTGAAGCGTAGTAGGGGCGGGGTGCTATATCGATACTTCACATGAATTCGATAGTCGAATAATAATAAAGAGATCTCGAATAAATCTTTCATTTGTAGCACTACGTGACAAAATGTCCAAGGAGTGTTTTTAAACACATATATGTATTGTGAACAGCTCTTATGTCATCATCATCATCAGCCTATTGCAGGCCACTGACGGCCATAGATGGCCTCTCTAGTTGTTCGCCACTTAGGGCAAACATCTGGAGGATATACCCATAAACGCTGGGAAGGTGGGTTGGCGATCGAAGGGCGTAGCTTCTCACTCCGGTGACGCTGTTGCCCATCTTCGGTCTGTAGTATTTAACTACGCCTTCAACTGTGGTGGTTTTATACCGCCACCAGTCGGTTACCAGCGCCTCGTTTATTGTTCGACAGGATGGACCACTGGCAAGTGAGGTTGGCTTCGTTCCCTTATATCCCTTCTCCAGCTCTTCTGTGGGGCTCTCCCTAATGTGTGGCACGAGCTTACACTAAATAAAAAAATAAATATAAATATCAGACAACATCACATACATTGCTCCAATCTCAAAATAAGTAGCTTAAGCACTTGTGTTATGGGTATCAGAGCAATGAAGGTACCAATTAATTATAAAGAGGTAGGGTATAGCGATTCTTCGCTCGAATTGAGCTGCCCGTCCGGGGAAGGACCTCCGCCCTATAGAATATCGCAGCCAAATGACCTCCGGGTCGTGTTTCTGCCGGTGAGTAGGGTTTCCGGAGCTTGTGGGGGGCTAGGGTTGGGCCGGCATGACAGTGGCAACTGACAGGTAACTGACCAGTTACTTGCCAGTTGTCACAGAGACTTGGGCTTGCCTTTCGCTTTCCATCAGGCGTAGGGAAGCCATTATGTTGAGCCACTATGAAAAAAAAACCGCTGCCGCCCCATGAAAGCGGTGGGTTGGTCCTATTATGTCTCGATGATTGGCCAGGCAGAAATACCACCCGGAGATCATTTTGATGCAGTATTACATAAGATGGAGGTCCTTCCCGGACGGGTGGCTCAATTCGAGCGAAAATTCGCTATGCCCAGGTAGGGCATAGCGAATTGAAACTCTTAATATTTTTTTTTTTTTATAAAAAGAGCATTCAGGATGATCTCACTCCACCTGATGGTAAGCGGCCGTGAGGTCCAAATGTTAGGTCGACAGGCACAATAGGGCATACCCACCGCGCCTGTCGCCCTTACCCTGAAGGCCCACTGAGATGCCGTTTCACGCCCCGCCTAAAGAACCCAGGATTGTAAGAGGAAGGAAATACATGAAGGGCATTCCATGACTAAATGGCACGGGGCAGGAACGTAACTTGATAAATGTCGAGCATAAATCCCGTTTGCTAATGTGTCAAAGGCAAATAGTAACTCTTATACTACGAGAACATTATGACCTCAATATCGACGTCGATATAAACCCATCCCACTGGCACACGGGGACGTTTTGAAGCGAATGCGTCTCTAACGTGATTAGCCGTGAGTACGCAACGCGCATCAGACGGTTCCATACAAATTATTCACCGTTGATTAACTCCTATGCGTGCTTTTATTTTTGCATCTGGAGTAGAAAGTGTTGTGCGAGTCAGTTGTGGTGATAAAGGTTTATTTGATGAAATAAGAGGTCGAAGCTTTTTATGTGTGCGGTAGGTAAACCTCGTTTTTAGATACGAGATAAATGCAAAGTACTAATTTATCGGTAAAATTATGCTGCTGTGAAGAGTTTTTTGCTATCTATCTACTAGGGTAATCCGTAGATGATAAATAAGTGGTTTATTTTTATTGCACAATGAAATAGAACATTCACAGGAAAAACGTGTAACAAACATTTGTAGTATGTAGGCGTTCTCAGCGCTGGTAGGGATCTATTCCAGACAACTTTCAGATGGCTACTAATGTGTATAACAAAGACAAGAACAAATAAATTGATTTGTTTATTTTCGTATTATATAATTTTTCCTGCATTTTTCATTTAAATACAAAATGAGGAAAATCGTAGAGCCTCCTCTAATAAATGTCTCTGAATTCTGGTAGCGATTAGTTTAAAAGTACTTTATTCCTTAATACAAGTCATATTCAAAACGTTTGAAACCTTTTACGGCTATACAAAATACCATCTATCATACCAAGGATCAAGATAACTGCGACAAAAGTATCTCCATCAAAAGCAAAACATATAACATTCCAACTTTACATTCAGAAATGGAACCGTCCATTCCAAACTAAGCACCCACTTATTTAACACAATAGTAAAAGTACACTCTACGTACATTCGCCAAATGACCGCTTTCAGTTACGGAATACGACGAAAATGAATTTTTAAAAACCCACTTCCTCCTTCAAAAGATTCAAAATTAACCTGTCTTCCTTGGGAAGAAAATAAAATTTCCTCTCTCTTAGGGCTAATGCGGGCAATCCATTAGGCGAACAGCCACTGTTATCATCTCATAAATTGCGGGACTATCTCTGCTGGATGTCAAACGGGTAACGTATCGCTGGCCGTTTTGATCGGGATATCTGCTTTTGGGTAATTCTAGGCGGGAAATGGACTGTGAAATGCGTCTTTAGGCTTTTTTTGGTTAAATTTTACTAGGGTTATTAGGGTGATTGGTGTTTGTACAACGTAAGGCGAGCACATCCAGTCAAAAATGACAGTCCCGTCGTGGGTTGAAATCCATAGTGTTAGAGGAGAATAATCAACCGCTGCGGCACGGCACTATTCGCCACGCTCAAGAGTCACCGCACTAACGTTGACAGTTGAAGTTTGACGTAACGGTGACACTGACGGCTGTCATCGAGTTCCCGCCGATTATTACTTTTTTACTCTCTCTGGTTGAATGAGTGTTTGTAATTTGATTGTATAAATAAATACTTTCAGATTAAGATAAAGTATTCTTATTAATAGCTAGCTATAACCATTATGTTATTATAATTCTACTCTTAATTAAGGTGTATGAATAAATAGTTATTAGCAATACACAGCTGGACATAGGCCACTTCAGTTTTTCGCCACTTTTGCCAAACATCTGGAGGCTTTACCCATAATCGCCACTCTGGTTTGGCAAGCGCAGGGAGCTACGCCCTGTCAGTCTCGTTATTTGACAGAACGCAGCATGGGCAGGTGAGGGTAGCTTGGAGCGAAAAGATGTTAAGTCGCTACCTTACATTCTAATCAAATTCATTTACATACATTAATTTAACTATGATTGACTTTGACTAACATTTAGCCTTACAATTTCTTCACTTCATTCTCAATAAAAGGACACCTATCAAACGGAATTAATTTAAGCTCAAGAAATTTCTTGACTTCATTTTTTTTTTTCATAGTTGCTCGACATAATGGCTTCCCTACACCTGATGGAAAGCGAAAGAGAAGCCCAAGTCGCTGTGACAACGGGCAAGTAACTCATTAAAAGGACACCTATCAAACGGAATTAATCAAAGCTCAAGAGTAATCACCATCACGTACGTTTACAAACATCAGCCAACTAGGAGCCGAATTAATCCCATAATTAGCATTTTGGCAGTTGAACACAATAGCAGGGGAGCCCGCGATGGTAAATCGGGATTCACTCGAGCGTCATTAGGACTTATTGGGTTGCGAAGCTTAGGTGACAAGAGAAAAATATGTCATATAATATCTCTTCACCGGTGGGGAGAGTCATCTGCCAAATTTGTTTTTTTCTTTTAAGCTGTCATTAAAATCTTATCTTTTTTTTTCTATTTATTGTTTTGTTAGTTTCTGTTTCTTGTACTAAAATATTGTAATTTTTTCTAATAATGTTCTTTAATTTGTGATTTGTGTGCGCCAAATAAACTGTTTTTCTTTCTTTCTTTCATATCTTAGCTCTGGCAACCGACTGGTGGCGGTATAACCACAACTACTGAAATAGCTAGCGTAGCTAAATACCAGAGGCCAATGACAGCCAGCAGCGTCACTGGAGTGAGAAGCTACGCCCTACGAACCTCCAGGTGTTTGCCAAAAATAGTGAGAAAATGGAGAGGCCTATGTCCAGCAGTGGACTGATAGGCTGTTGTTTATACTCGTATGGTGGCCTTTTAGGTATGAGGTTAATCTTTAGTGGATTTTTTTTACCTGGTACTAGGTGTTTTAAAGGTAATTTAAGATTCATATTTCAGGCTATACTAACTTTTGTTGGTAGCCGTCAAACGAACAGTAAATCTGTAAACCTCTCCTTGTTTGATTTATTCAGTAGAGCCTTTTAATTATTCTACGAGTGTGTGAGAGAGACAGAACTACCTGTTATATAGATATAAGGTTCATCTTTGATGGAAATTCTTTACCTGGTACCTACTAGGTATCCCCCTGTATTAATCTGCCAGCCTGTAGCGAATCCCGAAATCCCCTCTTGGGCTCCCCTACTACAACATGTTACGTATCATCAAGTTGCGTAACTATATAGACAATATTATCATTAGTGCGCTCACAACAAAGTTTGTTGTGAAATAATTAATTTTGTTGTTGAATCAAGTTGTAACGGGTGTGACGTCACGGCAACTTGGTGTTGGCCTATTCCGCGAAATTGCTAACCAACTTTATCAGGTTTGGAAGTTGCGTCATAATTTCGCTGTTTAATTAAACAAGATTTATTATTTTATTATGTTAATAAATATAATTAAGTTGAAGAAGTCGTTAGCTTTGCTTTTAGTGGAGACGTTGTGCGTTACATTTTGGTAAACGGGCGAGTTGCGTTTCAACACGAAAATGTACAGCTTATACAAATTTTTACCATTAAAAAATTTGAGCAGTAAATAAATTAATATCGAAAAGACATCACATACATTGCTCCAATCCTAAAGCAGGTAACTAGCTATAGCAAAACAATTGACGGGTTAACAACCCGTCAATGTTGTATCAAAAGTACTTGATTTATTCTGCAATTTATTTACAAAACATCGATTTTTAGCTAATTCAAATTATCATGGTAGCTTATTTATAAATTATCTCCATAGCTTTAGTAAGAGGTTAACTGTATATTGCCTTCAAATATTTCCATAATAAACTTGTGTATACTTGTATACTTTACATACAAGTTTCTCTCGCACACAATAAATTTAATATTCACATATTACACGGATCCTTCGATACAAATAAGTTTACACAGTTCAGATTCAACATTTATAATTCTACAGCTTTATATGGAAACTCAACATACCAATACATAATGAAATTGATTTCCCAACATATTCCGTCTAAGAATTAATGGAGAGCTGAATATATAAATTCTCTTATACCAATAAAGTCTAACATTTCATTGTAAAACCGACACTCTAGCAGTTGTTTTAAGGTTCATATTTCAGGCTATAATAACTCTTGTTGGTAGCCGTCAAACGAACAGTAACGGGGCTCTATAAACCTCTCCTTGTTTGATTAGTTCAGTAGAGCGTTGTGTTTGTTCTACGAGCGTGTGAGGGAGACAGAACTACCTGTCATATAGATACGACAGAGATAAATGAAGTAGTGACATACAAATATCGGAGGACGAATAATGTTGGAAAAGGTTCGCAAGTTTCCCGTAGCGTTAGTCACATATGGTTGTTATAATAATAATAATGTTCTGACGGAATTTTGGTCACAGTACATATTATAGCCGAATGCGAAGAAGATATTATAGAAGGTGGACAATTGGACATAGATATTTGATAGATAGAAACTCTTTATTGCACAAAAACACAGACATTACAGGAAAACACATTATAAACAAAAACAAAGTACAATTTAGGCTTATCGCTTATAGCGATCTCTTCCAGACAGTTATTACAGTTATAGGAAGTGGACAGAAGAGTGTCCCTGTGGTTTCCGGATTTATAAAAGAGCCATCCCATCTCCTCCACTGGGTATCGTAGAAGACGACGAAGGGAATAATCATAAAACTGGGATAGGCCTAAGACCAGCATCGGACGTGTTTGCGCAGGCTAATAATAATGATGATGGGGTGTCGTAAAAGTCGACTAAGGTTTTCTCGTATCAGCTTCTCAGCCAATTCATTCTTTCTCCTAAATAACTTTAAAGCTTAAAAGACTCTTCCCTTTATTTTTATTTAAGGATACTCACGGATTTTGACCAATTCTACCCCCAAGGGGATAAAATAGGGGATGAAACTCTGTACCATTCGCGGGCACAGCTAGTGATTTTATCTAATCGCTGATAAACACGTCGAAGATACTATTGCATTATACTATCTTATCTATTCCACAACTTCGAAGACACTGTTGTATTACCACACCACTCTACACGATACGCATACGGATATCACGGAACCCATCGTCTCGAACAAACAATGGTCACCTAACGAACCCCAATTAGCTGCGGCACATGCGGCTGCCCGGACACGCGCGTACAGTCGGAAGAAAATAACCCAACGATGTTCATTTCCCGAATTCTTTGTAGACCGTATCATGAGTGCTTAAAGGTTCACTTTCATTAAGAATTTAGTTGGATTATGAAATAATAACTTGTGGTAATACAACAGTGTTTTCGAAGTTATGGTATGGTATGGGTATTTTAATGCAAAAGTACATTAAATCATTTTTATCTTAAGTTAATAGTTAAATGAAATTGTTTGTGTACCTTCCGGATTTATATATGACCTCTCCGCCTCAGCCTGTGGTTGCCGTAGACGACATGAATACAAGAAATCGGCCAGAAGTGTTTACCTGGATACAAATATAACCTACTGAAGTAAGACACCCGCTTGCAAAGTGTGATGACCGAATCAAATCATCCTAAATGACAATTGTCATTGAAATGAAATGAAATGAAAATACCTTTATTCATATAGACTTAAAATAAATACTTATAAATCGTCAAGTAAAAACTTATGTAAAAATGTAAAAAGTAAAAATGTGAATAAAAGCAATGTAAAAGAACCTATTGGGGGAGCAGCTATTGGGGAGACCTATATCCAGCTATGGTCATTAAGAGGCTGATGAATATGACGATGGCCATAAGTTATCTCGCTTACACATCATCTCTTAGGTACATAATATAAATGAATACCGAAACTAATACAAATAGGCATCAGCTTTTGTAGCAAACTGTACATAATGTAGACACTGCTAATTCTATGATACGCGTGCTTGTGATGTTGCGGGACAAATAACAGCAGAATGTTCTTCACATAACAACAACTTCTTATTATTTGTTACTACTAAAGAAGTAGGGTAGGACTTTTAACAGCCAGCCAGCGCCACGTTTATCTTCGACCCAGCTTATGAACATAGGACCTCTTGTAGAGAGATCGATACGTTTTATTTTATACCAAAATGTACACATACTCCGTTCCGCTTTGGTTTTCTGTGTGGTTTCTTGACTGAGAATAGGGCCACCCCATTTCATATCAGGAAACGGACAGCAGCGTTTCTGGGTACTAATAAAACATATGGTCACCAAATCGCCTTCCAAGTGTGGTGACTGTGGCAAATCTCCCCAAGTGGCTAGTCATTGGAGGATGCCTATGTCCAGCAGTCACGTTTCACCGAGTGTATGGTACCACCAGCCAGGCGAGTAAATCCTATCACCGGCTGAGAAGCTGCAATCTCAAGATCTTCAGCACTAGTGTTTCGAGAACAACGGCAAGTGTAAGAAAGAAAAACAGTCGAACTGACAATTTCCTCTCTTTTTCAAGTCGGTTAAAAATCCTGCATGCACAATGCACATGTTATGTTAACACCCAGACACGGATCATACGCAAATATTCAGCATGTGGGTTCTCGTTTCGGTTTAAGATGCGGCCTCTATCAAATGACAGTACCCTTTCAAACGAAAATACTTAGAAACATTCAACTTCCAAAACTACGATCCAAATCCAACTCCGGCAGTTTTGTCCCCAGAAATGTTTACGTATCTCCCGTCCGGCCGCCGGCAAACAATCGCCACCTAACGAGCCCCAATTAGACGAGCACGATCCCTACGGCTGAGCCGAGACGACGGCGCTCACTTCTGTCATCAATAGCCCCATTTCGGGGCCTAATTGCCCTGTTTGTCTTAGTGATTACAATGACTTTGATACTGATATGTGTATGTGTGTATACCTTTTGTATATCGATAACTGCAGTGTCCAAATACTAATAAAATTTAGAACTTATACTAATAACTAGCTGAACGGGCATACTTAGTATCGCCATGTTTTTAACTATTGTCTTGCCCTAACAATAACGAATACCTAGATAAATTGATTCAGTGCAGACGTTCGAAAGTTATGAGCATACATACGTTTTTAAGATACATTTTTATCTATATAGAGTCACTTAACGAGCCCCAATTAGACGAGCACGATCCCTACGGCTGAGCCGAGACGACAGCGCTCACTTCTGTCATCAATAACCCCATTTCGGGGCCTAATTGCGCTGTTTATTTAAGTGATTACAATGACTTTGATACTGTATGTGTATGTGCGTATATTGTTTATTGATAACTGTAGCGGCTAATGAAATTTAGAACTTATACTATTAACTAGCTGATCCGGCATACTTATCATCGCCATGTTTTATAACTATTGCCTTGACCTAACAATTATGACTCCATCGGACAATTTAATAAATGTAATAAAACTAATTTTATTACTTTTATTGACTAAACAGTAAAGAGGTTCTGCTACAATAGTTTGAACTAAAGTCTCATAAATCTGATCAAGTCTAGATACAAATACATCTTATTGAGTAGATCCAAATCGACCAGCAAAGGCTAACTCAGTAGTTCCGTACGAAAATCCTCAGAGACATCAGTTTCCTCTTCGAAAACATTAGTTAACTCCGATCCGGACTTTTGATTGGCTCCCACGGGATCATCGGATTTGAATCCACTCTTACAAGATTAGTTGGAGCGAGGTTAATTTGCCTTATACAGTACGTATGGGGTAATTCAAGGGAAATGAAGGCAATACGGAAGCTTATAGGTACCGACAGATGGGAGGATGAAGTAATTTGATTTAGTTTGAGCAGTAAGAGGTGGTAATCAATTAATGTTGCTGGAGTATGAAGTGATTATGTTTAACTTAATGTGTTTGAACAAGTTTGCTCCTTTTTTATAGTAGTATAGCATTCTATCATAGTATCCCGTCGTCTGATGGAAAACGAAAAGGAAGCCCAAGCTGGTGCGGAAAAACGGACAAATAACCAAAATAATCATCATCATCAGCCAGCAAACAACCACTGCTGAACATGGGCCTCCCGCAATGACGATTGTCATGCCTTAGTCATCTCGCTGCCAGCAGGCGGGCTAGCGACCGCAGTAGGTTGTTTTTGTACCCAGGTAAACGCTACTGCCCGTTTTTTAGTCTTAGCCCCTTAGTCGTTTTCTACTACGAGTATATCCACTTCTACGACCACTTTTTTTGGATTTCGTCGTCTGTTTTACATCGGATAGGGCGCAGTCATTTTAACGACTAATAAGTATAAAGATTCCACAACAACAATCCCGACTGAACAATTAGGAGTCGCCGTCCCCGAATACGGCTTGGACAACATGGTGTAATAAACATTAAATTCGAATCAGGTGACGCCGGTCTCACAGACCAAGTATTTTAACTCAGGATTTGTCCAATTATTAACTAGTTATTCTACTTTTAGCTAGTTGAAGTTTAATTATAAACTATTGCCTGATAAGAAAACACAAAAAATAAGTAGATAACAGTCTTCTAATCTTTGGAGTCACCTGGTCACTCAGACATATACGTCACCAATGGCGGGTTAAGGTAAGGCTTTAACTTTAATCACTGCGTTATCGGAAAGTCAAATCATGACAATGTCACATCAATCTCACATCTCGCTGATTCCCCAAAACCCGAGCACATTATTTACAATCTGACAAAGCCTTTAATCACGGTCTATTAACACGTGCACGGCAGGAGGCATGTGAAAGACGCCCCATCACGCCGAGCTTCTCTTTGAAGTATGATAGGCTGCTATAATTGCCAATAGCTGCAGGCTAAATCCTCGCCTTCCTGTGCGCGGTGCTAAGACACAAGCAAAAGCGGTTTATAATCCGCTGCAAAACAGAGGTGTTAAATATAACACACACAAATAATTATTAAGTTTGACATATTTGTGTCTGTGTGGATAGGTACGCCTTCAAGCCAGGTTGGACGAAGATTAGCGATGGCTGGCGAACAGTTGGAGTGGCCAATGTCCAGCCGTAGCCTGCGAGGGGCTGATGATGATAATGATGTCTGTGGAACCGTTAGTCCCAAACAGGTGTGTAGCGATTTCTGGGCGTAGCTCCGGCCGTATATTTAGGATTAAAGAATATTTATTTCTCATTTAAAACCGTCACTTAGGTACACGAGAAATTATTAAACTATTGCTATTGATTAAACTTGTCGTTTGTCCAGTAGTTACGAGATTATTTAGGAAATAGTCCCTCACACAATAGCAAGCGTACTTACATGTTATGCTGTTGGGTGTACTTACATTATCTCGCTATACATCCCATTCGATTTTAATGGAATAGCATTTTTTAGCGAATTCGTTGCAAAGTATACCACCACCAATCGGTTGTTTGTCTGCTAAAACACTTTTTAACGGGTTTCGTACTTACGTATTTCCTTCATAACGTAAGTTGGCTACTCATAAGTTCATAATTTGGGCCACGTATTAAACTGCTTGCCGCCACAAAAGCCAGTTCGGAGACGTCGCTATCTCCTAGCCATTTTAGCGTAATGCCACCTTATCTTACTTTCGCTCTGTGACTTTTAATTGCCTCCACTCCCACAAGGAAATCTAAATCAAAATCTTAATAAATAAATTTTTTGAATTCTAGTCCAGATATAAGTTTTTTTTGTGGTTTAAGAACCATGCCAAGTGTGTTTATGTATAGAGTTCGATCCTCTTATCTAAAATTTTCGAGAACACCTTTTATTAAAAATAACTTAGCTTAGTAAATGGTTATATTACATGTAAAATATGGCAAAGTAGATAAAATACCTACACGATATAACCCCGTAGGGGCACATGTCACGACAGTATACTTATATGGTAGACTAGGACTACGTTACTCCGGAAGGAAAATATTTGGCAATAACTGTGTAAGTTTAAAAGCACATAAGTATTTAAGGCTACTTCCAAAATTTCCACTTTAACAAAGGTCAGATAGTTTAGCGGTTCACAATCAGAAGTGAATTTAGGGCCTATAACAGATTGTCTGTATGGGGCGCTAGTAGCAGCGGAGAATTGTTGTAGAATACTCCAAGCAATTATGAAGATCCTTGTTTATTTATTAACTTTTGTATGTCACGAGTGGTACTTAACATAAAGTGCTTTGCTCGGTCCACTTACACAGTTACAGTTATTAGTTGAGCAATGTCAATAAATTCGTTAATACTGCAGGCTTTTCGAAGAAATCTATTTCATCATCATTATCAGCCTGGAGACGTCCAGTCCAAAAGTCCACTGCTCACGTAATCGACGTTTCCAGTGAGCAGTGGACTTTTGAGGGGGCCCTAGGAATGTTTCCAGCGTCAAACCAATTACATTATATTTAGTCCGTATTTTAGACTATAAAAATATATTGGAGACTTATTTTTCCTTTTTTAATTTAAACAAAAAGTAACAAAGATACAAGGCATCAAAATGTAGGACTGAGTAGAGGTCTATAACGACACTCAGTAGCGAAACAACTCCCACTCTTTGACGTCACGCGTAATTTTAACGAGCTGTATCTTTCTATATCTTTGTAATTTTTGGTCTAATTTACAAATGAAAAATACGTCTCTTTTATTTTTGAACAATCTAAAAGACGGACTAATTAAATTTTTACGGCAACAGGCCTATTATCATTTGGGGGATTGCCTTTTAGTCACCACGCTTGGTGAGCAGGTTGGTGACCGCAGTAGATTTTATTTGTACCCCAATTATATCAGTGCCAAATTAGGCCATAGGTACATTGCTTGACCTGCAGTACCGATAAGCCAATAAACTGCTACATGATACCAATACCGCTGGCACTGGACCGCACCCCAGATCAGTAACGCATTCAGCATTTCCGAACCGTCCGCTGGGCCAATAAATATACTGAGCGGGAAATTGGACTGGATTCCCGCTTATTCGGCGCTGGTCTTGAGCCGACGCCTGCAGTTATTATGGCCCATCATAATATACGAAGGATGTCGACCGTTTCCTGGTGCGAATTTAGGTTCAACGATATTGTTGGGAGACGGCCGTTTTGGGTAATGGTTCCTTTTTCTTTGTGTACGTCTCTTATTACAATTGGCTAAAATAGTAAGTAGAAGTGTATTGTATTTTAATATTCTATTAAGCTTATGCTATCTACAATAAGTCTATGTATTGGATTATGTAAGCATGAACTAAATACTTAACATGATTGCAGTAAAAGAGAGGTAGGGCATAGCGAATCTTCGCTCGATTTAAGCCGCCCGTCCGGGGAAGGACCTCCACCCTATAGAATACCGCAGTCAAATGACCTCTGGGTCGTGTTTCTGCCGGTGAGTAGGGTTTCCGGATCTCGTGGGGGGTTAGGGTTGGGCCGGCATGGCGGTGGCAACTGACAGGTAACTGACCAGTTGCTTGCCCGTTGTCACAGCGACTTGGGCTTCTCTTTCGCTTTCCATCAGGCGCAGGGAAGCCATTATGTCGAGCCACTTTAAAAAAAAAAAATAAGTGGGCTAATTCACCAATGAAATGTCTTCAAATCCACAAATTGTGGATTTTGGCCAGCTCGTCTCCGCTCTGAATCACTGCAACCGCAGCTTATGAGCCCGAAAGCGAAAATTTACTTACTGCGAAAGTATAAGCAGCATGAACTAAGAAAGTCAAAATATTACCTACTTATTTCTACATTGTCGAAGTCATAGACAATAGCTAGTTAATAATAAATGCCTCAAAACATATACTGAAATGTATTAATTACCAAAAACCAATTCTACGTGACGAACCCTCCATTTCGCTCAGAAAGTTTCAATATTAGCTCACAAAAGCGAAACGTATCATACGAACAAATGAGTTGTCGTAACTTGGCACACGTCATTAAAATGGCGACATGTGTTCGTTTTAGGCGAATGAGTTGAACTGTGAATAAATTACGAGAGTTCTCATGGAGAAAATAACTATAGTCAGTCCATTATTTTAGATACTTACTAGGACGAAAAGCGGGCTATTATCTTTTCGCTCCAAGCCAACCTCATCCTGCTTTGCCCTGAGGTGCATCCTGCCGAATAACAAACGAGGCGCTGGCAACCGATTGGTGGCGTGAAGTGACTATCACAATCGAAGGCATAGCTACGGAATGCCAATCGAAGGCTAAATGCCAGAGTCCAATGACGGGCAGCAGCGTCACCGGAGTTAGAAGCCACGCCCTACGATCGCCAACCCGCCTGCCCAGCGTGGCGATTAACTGGTGAGGCCTATGTCCAGCAGTGGACTGCAATAGGCTGATGATGATGATGTTGGTTGAATGTTGGGATGTTTGACTAGCTCGATGGCTCATTTGGTCCAAGGTTTCCCACCCGGGACAAACTTTCTTTTAACGGACATTTGTGTTTGTTCCGTGCCTGGGTGTTTGTATTTGTAATGAAGTATACATTTGTGGTACCTTCGTTGTTCTGATACCCATAACACAAGTGCTCTACTTACTTTGGAGTCGAAGCTATTTATGTGATGCTTATCAGAATTTTAGACAGATAATTAAAAAAAAACAAGGATTATCTAAGAGTTATATATGTACAAAAACTCATATAACCATAAACGTATTTAACCTGTTATAAGAAGTAGTTCAGGGTGCATTACCACTGAGTAGAGCACCCCAATACTACTACATATTTCATAAAACCACTAAAGCATACAAACTCCCAATAAAACATGACCAAACATCACTACCACATCAACATAAAACGTCCGTTTTATCACCCAACAACTAACCGCAAACTGAGAGGTTCTACGAAAACGTATCAGGACATCGCCTTACCTAAACATGAGGATCATAAAGCTCTGTACGCACGTGCAGTCATGAACATAGGAAACACGAACATCAAACATGAACATTAAGGCGATTTTCGCATTGCACCACACTTTTTTGTGTATTGGTTTAGCTACTGCTACCGGAGCGAGAAGCTACGCCCTGCGATCACCAACCCGCCTGCCCAGCGTGGCGATTATGGGTATATCCTCCAGATTTTTGCCCTAGTGGTGGGAGAGGGCTATGTCCAGCAGTGGACTACAATAGGCTGATGATGATAGTGGCTTCCTTTAGTCAGGAGGAAAGCTAATATGAAAGCCTAAGTTGCTCTGACAGCGGGCGGGAAACATCAGATTCCAGTCATTCGCCATTAAAAAACTGAGCATGGCAGTGGCCATTTTGGTCCATAAGATGCTTCTGTAAAGGATGCTATACTCGTATTATAGGAACGTGGAAACACTTGTGTTGGGAAAGGGTACCACTTATTAATCAAGACTTGAAACCAGTTGGATAGAATCTGCGCGAGGGAGCAGTGAAGCCAATTTGGTTGGATGGAGCAGTTTCTGCAGATTGAGCAAACCACGCGAAGGCGCGGAGCTATGTAATAATCGCCTAGTTCGTACATTTAGACGGTGCATTTGAACACGAAGGTGAACATACGAATCAAGTTCACGTACGTAACGTTAAAGCTGTTTGAACACCACGTTACATTCCCGTCAATATGGTTGAGTGAAACGACTGGTACACTTGTTATTCTTATGAACAGGTGCCGTTTTTAGGGAGTGGTCCATTCTAGTTTACACCGTTTTGTTAATTACAATAACTATATTGAAGTTCAAGTTAACACGGAGATTGGATGACGCGGTAAAATTGAAAAATCGGTGGTTCTTCGATTTACTTTTGACTTGAAACATCATCATCATCAGCCTATCGCAGTCCACTGCTGAACATAGGCCTCCCCAGTTGCTAGCCATTTAGGGCAAACATTTGGAGGATATACCCATAATCGCCACGCTGGGCAGGCGGGTTGGCGATCGCAGATTGCGAGCTTCTCGCTCCGGTGACGTGAAACATATTCAAGTCAAAAGTGAACCGAAGAAAAGTTGCGTATTTAGCAAGACAATTTCACTCGTCACTTATTCGTGCGTATTCGGCTTAAGACAAATAATAAGACGGGCGAACAAATAAATATTTATAATTCGGGACGGTAAGCAATTACCTTGTCCCAGGTGACGGGCCGTCTGTCCCGATACATACATATTTATCGGCCTCGTGAAGCCTTCACGGTGAAGGCTGTCCGAATGGCTAAAGTGGGAACGATATCGTTTGTTATGCGCAAAGCTATGTAGTAAGCAGCTTTTATACCATGATTGGACTTTTGGATTAAGAGCGTTAACCGACGTTATTTTTTTATGACAAACGAGCCTGAAAGTTTTTTTTTAATTTTTTTTTTATAAGAAGATCTTTCAAGGTAACCTCACACCAGTTTGAAAGTAAGCGGTTGTGAGGTCTAAAAGTTAGGTCGACAGGCATAATTTGTAGAACAAATCTATTGCCTGTCGCCCTTACCCTGAAGGCCCACTGCGATGCCGTTTCACGCCCCGCCTAAAGAACCCAGGATTGTAAGAGGAAGTAAACACATGAGCTGGAAAAGCATTGACTTTATGGCACGGGGCAAAAACGAGGAACTAAACCTGTTGGTGCGCGCCACTATCGTCTGGATGGTATGCGGATGACAACGCTGACCAGCATGTGTTCTTCGGGAGTGGAAAGGAGGATGAGTTGGAATAACTCTTCGAAAAATTCGACTGGCTCGGTGGCTCAATAAAATTGGTAGTGACCCCTGCCTTCTGAACCAAAGGTCGTGGGTTCGATTCCCACCCGGGACAAACATTCGTGTGATGAACACTTGTGTTTGTTCCGTGTCTGGGTGTTTATATTTAAGTATTTATTTGTGGTACCTTCGTTGTTCTGATACCCATAACACAAGTGCTTGAGCTACTTACTGTGATATTTATTTATTTAGTGGTTCAATCACAATGTTTCCATATTAAAAAAATATTTTTAATTTTGCAAACTGCATATTTACCGATCCTTTTTTTTTGCATATTTACCGATCCTCGTTTAACCGAACGTACACTTTCTTTTGTTTCTTATCGAGTATTTTATCGCTAGAACAATTGGACTCCGCCCACAGGCCATTCGCTCCGGGGAATTTTACGATTGCCTCTAAAGCGGTTTTAATGAAACAATAAACGAAAGACAAACCCATAAGAAATACCGTGCTCTGTTTTAATTAAATGGAAACTTCTGTTGCTACTGTCACTGAGTGTTGAGTACTTTTTCGCTTAGGTAAATGTTTTGAGAACGGTTAACTGGGATTATTACAAGAATGTTTGCAGACCGATTATCCAGTGCAGACTGGTGGCATTACGAAAATGTGTACTAACTAGATGACCCAAGACATTCCACGCTGGGTCACACAGCGCCACTTAGCCCCAAACTAAGCCCAAGCTTCTACTATGGACAACTGATAAATTTACTTGAATACTTTTTTGTAAATAAATACTTATTATACGACGCCATCAAGGTTTTTCCTTTTTTTATGTAAGCACGTCAAAATGACTGCGTCTTGCCTGTTGTTAAGCAAACGACGACGTCCAAAAAGTGTAAGCGATCCTCTGATAAGCAACGCGAATCGATGTGAAGATCACACTATGACGGCATGCATAAGTGCCGCTTCACGTCCCGTTTAAAAGACCCAAGACTACGTATATAAGAAGAAGGGAACACGTGTGCTGGAAGAGAATTCTACAGCCTAATGGTACAGCAAAAGTATGATTTACCGTGCTTTATGTAATATTAAGCTGCTATGTTTATAGTAGAGCATTTTCACAAAAAACGGAAGGTCTAATTTATTCGAACTCTTTAAAAATAAAAAATACTTTAACAATAATCTCGAATCAGCAATAACCTTTACGATCTTGTCGACAATGCATATCTCTCCTTTATTGCTTAACATTAATATAGGCAATAAAAACCATCGGCGGGTATTAAACCCATTACCGCCCCCCACAGCCCCGGGGGTGAGATCGGAACGATCGCCACTTTATTTAAAATGTAAAACGAAACTGAGTCGAGATTTGTACGCGAACGTGAGAAAACGCTCAGAGAAATTGGCGAATACCAACCATTTGATTTGTCTATAAAATTTGTTCGGAATGTCGTCGCGCAAAATGTTTTGTAGCCCTGTAAAATATTGGGTCTTCAATCTGAATGGATTTTAGATTAAGGCTTGGGGCCGATTCTCGCATTTTTTATGTCCCCTTTCTAGATTTATTGCACTTTCGTGGTCACTTTTATTAATTTGCGACAGAGCCGGTAAGGGATAGGTACATATTGCGTACATTAAGGTACTGGCTACCGTGCCGTGTACAGTACCACGCATGTAGTAACATCTGAACCTCTTAGTAAGTAGTTCTTCAGTACTTAATCAGCAGCCTTTCACAGGCTATTGCTGGAGGCCTCTTCAGTTGTTCGTCACTTTGAGCAAATATTTGGAGGTATTAATCGCCACGCTAGGCAGACGGGTTGGCAATCGCATAGCGTAGCTCCTAGCTCGGGGACGCTGCTGCCCGCCATCGTCCCTGTAGGATTTAGCTAACATTTCCTCCTTGTTTGTTTCTTTCCTCCGGCAGAAAGCACCACGGTCAGGTGAGGATGGCTTGAAGCGAAAAGATTATGTTCTGTGCAACAAAGAGTATCTATCCTTCTATCTTGTCGTTAAAAAAGTCGCTCAGACTAGAAAAAACGCACACATAAAAGCATATAAAATATGAATTTCCCGCAGAATTTTCGTTTTCATTACCGACGCTCCATGTCCAATTTTAGTAAAATATCGCAGGCCGGGTAGCCTCATACAAGCCCATCGAGGCCCAAAATGTCTTTTAAACCTTAACCAACTCAGACGTGTAATTGGTATGGGACAATGCGTTATCATCACGAATATTCAGCCTCAACGCACACCAATGGGTGACCTCATAGCTTTTGAAAGCCTTTGTAGGACGCGTGAGTCAGTATTTCAATTTGAATTTATTGATTTATAGAATTAAAAAAAATATATTATAGAATTGTCATACAAAACTGGGACCGTGCATATAATTCCAGTGCAGGGAACTAACATTCATTGGCAGGCCGGTTGGTATCCAGGTTAATGCAAGGCTAAGACTTTGTAACAAGGTTAATATTCTGACTGTACGCTTTATGAGGAATTAACGAATATATTCTCGCCTCGCACCTCGGTTTTGTGGAACCAACTTCCTGCGACTGTCTTTCCGAACAGCTATGACTTGGAAACCTTCAAGAAACGAGCGTACCTATTCATTTTTAAATGTCCCTTAAACTCGATTTGAGTTGCTTACCAGCAGGCATTACACTCACTCGCCTGCCGCCTCTTGCATAAAAATGGTTCCATTTGGCCCAAACATTAAACATTTTAACGATACCATAACCTAAATAAAAATAATATACAAGAATAGATTACCATACCAAGTAAAATGATAATGAATGTATGCAGATTATTCAAACGTTACAATGACGCAGCGTTATTATGGGCCAGAACACATCCGCTAAACTGCTCCCTAAGCAATTACTAACTTTATATCTATTTGGCGTACTGCCCGCACGCTGTAATAGGCAATGGTGGCCGAGAAAAGTATCCACATTTGTATGGTAATACGAAAATATAGCGCTATATGATGTAGATGTTTATTGAAAAATATTCGATACGACAGGAATTTTATTACGTACTTATGACTAACGGAGATTATGGTTAAGTTATCGACATTCAATTTCGCAGAGTTCGTTTATGAGTACATGTACTCATGAATATAAGAGAACATCTAAGTAATATTTATATATTTGTCTATTTATGTACGATATGTATATGTCTCATAAATGTTTAAGTATAATCTACCTACTTTATTTAGCATATTTCCACATATTAGTTATTTACATAAATAATGTATTTTCTTTTATTGTGTTTCCTTTTGTACACTCACCGCACAACAAATCTGCTCTCTGCATGACCCAAGGGTTGACTGGTAGAGAATGCTCCTAGCATTAAGTTCGTCTTTTGTACCATTTTGTGCAATAAAGTTTAAATAAATAAATAAAAATAAATAAAACATCACATACCTTGCCACGTCAGTAACTTAAGCACTTGTGTTATCGAAATCTTGTGATATGAAATTTAGAGGATAGTTATTTGGGATGAATGTTCGATTTTCTGTTTTATCATAATTGTATTCTAACAAGAAAACTTGGAGTAATGTTGTGCTCTAAAGTTAGTTAAAGTTATTGTTGCGGCTGGAGCTGGCTGGCTGGAATCAAAACAAAGAAACAACGGAAAACCACAAAACACTATAATGGCACAGCCGCTGGACTATATAACTATCACTTACTTCACAACAATAAACAATAACCATAGCAACAAAATATACTCTTAAAAAACACTTCTAAATACAAAAACTATTTACATTTATTTATTTATTATTTATTGAATTACCAACATAAGATACAGCATAAGTAAACTACGGCAAGCACATAATAATGGTCTTAATTCTAACTGTTCTTACAATTATAGGTAATTACAGCATGCAAATACTGATGAAGAAAAAAAAACAGAATTGAAAAACAACTAATAATCATATTTAAATGAATAAAATAACTTAACTAAGCATTTAAAGGTTCGTCAAATTTTCTTAGTGAACACAGAAACTTCTTAAGTGATTGGGAGTGTATATCGAGCCTGGGCTTTCTACCAGCTAGGTCGTTATAATATACATGCGAGACAGACGGACAACTGGTGAATTTCGACCCATTGTGGTTCTGCAAAGTCTCTTACGGAACAGTCCACAAGGGTTACATCATAAAAGTATATAAAAAAGGTCGTTCTGTCCGCAACAGTTATATACATTTTTTACATAGGCAACTTGCGTTGTACCAGATGCTGAAATACACATTCTTTAACCATTAAAGTAGGTAAGTAGGTTTGCGTATTATACGTACTTACTCACCCAAATTTGCACGAAGTTCAAGTGACTAGTTTAATAAAACGTAAATTTCACACCTAAAATGTGTTCTAGTTTTCTCTCAGTTTCTCTGTACGCCTCGGCCAAAAGTGTTACCCGCCCCGCGTACCGAGTAATATGCTAAAACTCACTGGTACCTGCAACTTTGAGAGTATACGTCTGTATGCAATTTAATAACGGAATGAAAGAAAACGAACCTTCATAGAGCAGTTGCATTTGCGTCTGAGCTGTTGCATTTGTGTTGGTACAGTACGAGTATGTCTATTTAACGTAGCAAACGTACTTTTTGATATTTCATAGATTTCAACGATGGATCCTTTTCCATCGAAACGGATTCAGCAGCGTGACAACTTAATAAAAACTAGTAATAGTAAGCACTAACTTTGAGGTAAATACTATCCTGCTGTTGTAGTAACATGGTCTTCTTTTTCTTTTACTATCAGGCGAGGGGTATCCGCCGTTTACATAAAAGAATTATTAGTTTCTTTGATTGATCAGATGCTTCTGGTTATGAACGGTGTTCTGGTCGAGCAATGTATTGAAGGGTAACTTACCTACACGATTTTCGTATCGATAAATAATATTTTAAGTATGTAGTCTTACCTGAAAAGAGCACAAGACAATAGATTAATAAATAAATCAGAGAAAACGAGAGCTGAATAACAGACGAGGATATGGCAGCTGACTGGTAGCAGCAGCATCACGATTGAAGGTGTAGCTAAATAACATAAGCAGCGTCACCGGAACGAGAAGCCACGGCCAGCGATCGCCAACCCGTTTGCCCGGCGTGGCGATTATGGGCAGAGACTTCAGATGTCTGCCCAAAATGGCTAACAACTGGAGACTTTGTCAAGCAGTGGACAGGTTGACGATGATGATGATCTTGCACTACAGTAGTTCATAGAACTAGTGTTTATTGCTACGCTCGATCGACGTAAGAGTAGGAGCTAAGAGCAACGAATAAACATACATGACTGGCTGTAGTAAGCAGCTTTTATACCATGATTGGACTTTTTTTTTTTTTTTATTGCTATGGGTGGCAGACGAGCAAGCGGCCCATCTGATGTTAAACGGTTACCGCCGCTCATAGACTCTGCAATGCCAGGGGCACAGCTAAGCCGCTGCCTACCGTGAGGAAAGAGTTCTCTTTAGACCACGTTTGAAGAATTTTGGATTAAGAGCGTTAACCGACGTTATTTTTTTATGACTGGCTCGGTGGCTCAATTGGTAGTGACCTCTGCCTTCTGAGCCAAGGGTCGTGGGTTCGATCCCCACACATTACAAACATTTGTGTGCATGAACATGTCTGTTGTATTGGTCTGGGTGTTTTCTATGTATAATATGTATTTATTTACAAAAAAAAAGTATCTAAGTAAGTTTATCAGTTGTCTAGTACCCATAGTACAAGCTTCGGCTTGGTTTGAGGCTAGATGGCGCTGTGTGGCCCAGCGTGGCATATCTTGGGTTATTTATTTAGATGCTCATTATAATTAATACATAGAAGTAACTTACATGACTGAACACAGCTGTGATATACAGGAATGATAATTAGTCACATATTTACCTAACACATTAGACACGACTCGGCACATACCCAACATTCCATTACGACAATAAATTAATTATTCATGTTACGGTGCACTAATTTAAATCGGATTCATTTACGTAATAACAACGGTGAGTTATGACAATTAATACCTACATTCTTAATTATGACAATTATGTTCATCATAATCTGATGATAGGCTGATGCCTATCACAGCAGTCCAATACTAAACATTTATGACTCTCCAGTTGTTCGCCACTTTGGGTAAACAACAAGGCTTTGCCCGTGAACGCCACGCTAGGCAGGCAGGTTGGCGATGGTAGAGTATAGCTCCTCGCTCCAGTAACGCTGCTACCGTCATCGGCCACTGCATTGTATTTAGCTACACCCTCAATCGTGATGGCTAGACCATCAGTCGGTTGCCAGCGCCTCGTTTGTTATTCGGCAGAATGCATCACGGGTAGCTGAATTTGGCTTAGAGCGAAAAGATGATATTTTTGATATAATTTTTCCACATTAATCTCCTTTTTTTTGTCAGGAAGGCTTTTACACATACATCAGACCCGGGGTTCAGAACACCAGACTAGGTTATGTGTCCATTCCTTATAATTACCCGACCGGGAATCGAACTCAGAACCTTTGGTTTGCATCGCTATTGGCGGAAAACCATTGCGTCACAACAGTCGATGGAATCGATATATCTATAAAGATCGAACAGTATTGAGTAGATACATTTGTATTCTAAGCTCAAAGTCAGCTTCAAGCTAGCATAAACACTTTTGATATGGAAATCAGATACAAAGATGGTAACAAAAATAATAAAGGTGCTTTTAAACAATTTCAGCAGCCAGACGTAAGATAAACACGAACGCATGATTACACAGAAAATGATTCATTGTCTAAGAAATAAAATATTAATTGTCTATTTCCCCGTGATTACAAAAGGTGTTATACCTTTATCTACCTACCAATATTAGTATAATGTTATAGATAATATAGTATTGCAGAATTTTTAAACCTACTAAGTAAATACACGTTTGCGTAGTACTAAAAAGTAGGTATTAAACTTTTAATGACCATTTAGTCAATGTTTGAGTCTAAAGTTGCACCGTCCGTAGCTATTTTTCCACCGACTTGTCCAACTAGAATGACTTCTTCAGGTAGTAGGTAGTTAGGAATATTAATTGAAAAAAAAAACCTTTTCTCTTTATAAAATTGGCATAAACTGCAGATGATCTATTACTTATTATCATCATCATCATCATTATTAGCCGTAGGGGGTCCACTGCAGGACATAGGCCTCCCCCAAAGACTTCCACAACGGCCAGTTGCAAGCTGCCCGCATCCAGCTCCATCCTACGACTTTTATGATGTCGTCAGTCCACCTCGCTAGAGGGCGTCCCACGCCGAGTTTTCTGTATTTTCCGCCGTCTATTACTGTTAAAAGTTTATCAAAAGTAAAAGCTACACCCTGCGATCGCCAACTCACCTGCCCAGGGTATAACCTCGAGGTGTTTGCCCAAAGTGGCGAACACATGGAGAGGCCTATGTCCAGCAGTGGACTGCGATAGGCTGATGATGATTAAAAGCTTTTCAACAATCAGTAGAGATAGCTACTAAGGTTTCTGTATGCGTTTGAAATGCAATACTTGAAATCCGCAACGCTAGGTTTAAATGCTCAGAACACTTCTTGTGGTGGTATGGAAATGATGCTACGCTAAAAATACAAGCCACTTTTGCGGAAACAACATGTAAACCACACCATTCAGATTCTAATTAAGCCCTCGTTAAATGTAAAACAATATTATATTTCCACACTTTATAAACCAAATTGTATCAACAATGAAGTACGCGCCGAAATAAGCCCGTAATACAAAACTGATCACCTAATGAACCCATTATGCTTTGTAATAATGAGCCGAGCCTGCACTTACGCAATTTCACACTTAGTCACATGGCAATAAGGCCCACATCAGCATGTAACGTGGCACATTATTTGTTTAATTGTTGTCAAAGCCGCAGATAGCGTTAAATCCAGCTTTACATCAGCGAATTTGTAGCAGAGTCTGTTTAATGACGTTTATTTTGTAAGTAGTACAATAAATAGGTGTGCGGAGTGAGGGAAATAGCAATTGTATGATTTCAGTGTAATTATGTATACAGGATTTTTTGTTATTTGCTCGCGAAACGTGAACGGACGCGTACATGCAGAACCAAACCCACAACTTTAAAGTTCCTTTACCAGCTATGGAAAGGGCTATAATTTGTTTAGCTTCTCAGCCAGGAACTTTTTTTATAGTAGCTCGACATAATGGCCTCCCTTCGCCTGATGGAAACCGAAAGAGAAGCCCAAGTCACTGTGACAACTGGCAAGTAACTGGTTAGTCACCTGTCAGCTGCCACTGCCATGCCGGCCCAACCCTAACCCCCCACGAGCTCCGGAGACCCTACTCACCAGCAGAAACACAACCCGGAGGTCATTTAGCTGCGGTATTCTATAGGTTGGAGGTCCTCCCCGGACGGGCAGCTCAAACTCAGCTTTGAGGTCTACCATCAAAGCTTTGAGTGCAATTAGCTTATTGCTTGAGACGTAGCACTGCAGGATCAGATCATAAATCCAATGGGATATATATCCAGATACTGATGACGTCATTGCCTATTGACCATTGTGCTATGACGTAACATCTGAGTTTGTTTGTGCAAAGATTTGTGGCAGTTGTAAAATGGTTTAGGAACCCACAGAATTCATGGAAAAATCACGGAAATCTTTACATTATTCACGTGTATAAAATTATCAATACAACTTGACGATATGATTATCCTATAATCGGATAATGTAATAGAAAATGTCTCCGTAAAATGATAATATTTCCTCCTATTTGATATAAAAATAGAAGAAAGGAAATGTTTTCTTTAGTAAATGCTTGTTAATAATCCATTGAGTTCTTTGTCGACACTGGCTTCTACTTACGCCCTTACTTCTTAATTGACCACTTAGGGTTGACGAAAATAAAAACAATAGGCTATTATGGCTAAAAAATGTAATAAGTCCGTCTTTTAGCTTATTCAAAAATAAAAGACACGTATTTTTTCTTTTTTCATTCAAATAAACAATAGCAAAGATTCAAGGCATCAAAAGTTAGGAGTCTTTGACGTCACTCGCTCCCGTAAAATGACTCACCGGGTGACGTCATGGGTAATTTCAACAGGATATAACTTAGTAATTTTTAGTCTAGTTTACAAATAAAAAAATACGTGTCTTTTATTTTTGAATAAGCTAAAAGACAGACTAATTACAATTTTTAGCCATAATAGCCTATTGAAAAACAATCCGCATTGTATAAGTTGTACTATGAAACATAAGATTACGAAAAATATTATTTTTGTCGATTTCCACCATAACACAGACACCACAAAAACAATATCATTCCATAGAAAATCATTTTATTCATTCCGCCATTCACGACATTATCAGCATGGGCGTAAGTGAATGGTGATGCCGACGTTGTATTATGAATTATGCATCCATGCTCCCTTGAGAGGGTGACCGGTCTGATTAAAGGTCTCCTCGTTTCCCCATCTCCCTATTTCCCCACTTCCCCACCTCCCCATTATGTTATACCGTCTCCTATTAATGTTGAAATTTATTGGAGAGTTTTCCGGTAAACGTTAAAATTGTAGTAATTAGATGCTAACTATAAGATATTGGCTGCCGATTCTGTTTCAAGTAATTGGAATTTATTGGCGACGTGGAAAAGTACTTGTAAGCTCCTTGAAGCGAGCAGGAATTTCATCTTTGTGGAATTATATTAAGACGTTATTATGTCAATTAGTATTGACACAAGTTGAGTCCATAAGCAATCTTTATAGTCATTTCAACATTACTCAAAGAACAATGTTAAATCATCCTCTAAAGTCTGCTTAAGGGGTATTTTAGCTTAAGAAGCTATTCGTTATAAGTCCTTTGTTGATATGAATAATGTACTGAGACTCTTTTCACCATCATCATTATTAGCCTATTGCAGTCCACTGCTGGACATAGATAGACCTCTCCAGTTGTTCGTCACTTAGGGCAAACATGTGGAGGATATACCCATAATCGCCCCGCTGGGCAGGCGTATTGGCGATCGCAGGGCGCTACCCTTTATTGGTTTGTGGTATTTAGCTACGCCTTCAATTGTGATGGTTATACCTTTTAATTAGGGCTTATATGCTGATTGATGCACTTGACAGCAATCTGCCTGGCCTGTGGGCGTCCTACACTGCATTTGCCGAGAAACGGTATCCATTCCAGAACTGTTCTAGCCCAACAGTTATCGGTTCTGTGGCTGATTTTTTTTTATAATGGCTCGACATAATGGCTTCCCTACGCATCAGGCGTAGAGAAGCCCAAATCGCTGTGACAACGGGCAAGTAACTGGTCAGTTACCTGTCAGTTGCCACCGCCATGCCGGCCCAACCCCAACCCCCCACGAGCTCCGGAAACCCTACTCACCGGCAGAAACACGACTCAGAGGTCATTTGACTGCGGTATTCTATAGGGTGGAGGTCCTTCCCCGGACGGGCGGCTCAATTCGAGCGCAGATTCGCTACCTCTCTCTGATGTGGCCAGCCCTCTTCCAAATCCGGTGAGCTATGTCGATGACCTTGGTTCTATGCCAGATCACCTCATTTCGGATCTGCCACAGAGAAACGTTGAGCATAGCCCTTTTCATAGCTCACCTAGCAACTTAATGTTTATACTGTGTCTTTTATAGATGCGTTTTGTGTGCCTAAATATTAAGGTTATCTTATTTCATAATCACCCTAGGTACCGCTGGAGCGACGAGGTCGAGATGGACCTGCTCGAGCTCGGCGTGACGGACTGGCGGGAGATGGCGCACGACAAATCGAGGTTGCGACGTGTAGGTACCTAATATCGGAGGCCTAGACTCATTTTGGGTCACTGTTCCACCATAGTAAGTAATTAAGTATTTCATAAAATCAATGAGACACCAAAAATAAATGAATAAGTTTTATCCAAAGGCGATCTTCTAAGGAGCTCAAACGTGTTAAAATTAGCAAAAGTATAATCACGAATGTTCACAAATTGGGCTGCAACAATAAATAATCAGATACGACCAGTGTAATTTCCATAAGAGCTGTCATAAACTGTATGTAATCATAAAATTGTCTTTGCCGCGCGTGCTCCGAATTGCAAGCGCCGTAAAATTTACACTTATGATTGTTTTAAGTGCCTGATAAGATTTTGATGTAGCAATATACTAAAAGGTAGATGGGTTTTTCTGTTTGGTTTTGTTTATAACGTTTACAGGTGGTTGATATGAGGCTTAAAGTTGGTTATAGGTTTTTTTACCGGTCGAGTTTCTAGTCGTCTCTTCTCGATAGAAGCTGCATTCCGAATCCGGTGGTAGTTTAATTCCTTGTTTGCCACCCAGTGGTATAAAAAAAAATTATTAATACTCGTACGTCAAAATGACTGCGTACTGTCTTGGTGTTTAGTGTTAAATAGAGGAAGAAGTCTAAAAAAACTGTAAGCGATCTGCATCACGCTGAGTCAGTGCAACATGGATCGATCACACTATGACGGTCTGCATAAGTGCGTGTGTGCGTATGTTAAAAAACTATTCGTCTTTAGTAAATCTATGTAACTACATAAGAAAGAGAGAGAGGGCATAGCGAATCTTCGCTCGAATTAAGCCGCCCGTCCGGGGAAGGACCTCCACCCTATAGAATACCGCAGTCAAATGACCTCTGGGTCGTGTTTCTGCCGGTGAGTAGGGTTTCCGGAGCTCGTAGGGGGTTAGGGTTGGGCCGGCATGGCGGTGGCAACTGACAAGTAACTGACCAGTTACTTGCCCGTTGTCACAGCGACTTGGGCTTCTCTTTCGCTTTCCATCAGGCGTAGGGAAGCCATTATGTCGAGCCTCTAAAAAAAAAAAAAAATCTACGTAAGTATGCTTAGAATTACTATTAAAATTACTTGTGTCAATTTTCTTTTCCAAAATTAAAACTAAGTAGTATCAATTTCAAAAGTGATTGTGAATAATATATAATAAATAAATAAATAAAGTGATTTCTCTTTCCGTAACTTAAGCTCATTAACTGGGCAATGACTTTTGATATCGCCCGGTTTGACTACAAACGAACACAATTTTTTTTTTCATAGATTTTACTACCGGTATAGATAGATAAACACAAGTTTTCTTTATTAGATAGATAAACACAAGTTTTCTTTATTGCACACCAAACAATTGACTTAAAACTAAGTATAATAGTAGACATTTGTTTTATAATATAGGGGGCCTTAGCGGGATATAACAAAACAAACCCAAAAATGTAAGGCTGTATTGTATAACAATTTTCATATTTTCATTAAAGCATGAAACACTGAAAAAAGACAATGAAATCTCCAAGAGTGAAACAAAGATAAAAACAAAAACATACAAAAAATTACCAGGGCGAGCTCCATGCTTAAGGTTAGAGTCCTTGATTCATCTCATTCCCTAAATATTAATATCGGCCGAGCTAAGCTATTTAAAGTCATAATAGCACTAACAAAAGGTTTAAATTCCCAAGGTTTGCTGTCCAAATTTCCCAGAAACAAGGTCCGGTTTTTTTATTTCGTTTTTCCACCAGCAATATCGTGTCGAATTTAAATTTTTCACTCGATGAACAAATCCGTATTGACATGCCTAAGCTAGTACCTATGCACAAAACAGTATAGTGCTTAATCCGACTTTCAAATAGTGCGATGTTTTTCCGTGGAGCATTGGAGAGCTTTAGAATAATCCTGATTGGATGGCACGTACAATCGTAGTTTGTTATACCATTTAGTATTATATCGATACGATACTATTATAGACTAACTCTTTAATCGAGTAGTTTTTACTGATTTCAGATTACCAAAACCTGTATACAATGCTTTGTTAACCGAGGGAATGAACATCTTTTTGTGTTAGAAATATATATATGTTGCAGTCAGAACCCTTAATCAGTCAAAAGTACTATTGACCAGCAAAATCAGTCAAAAGTACTTTTGACCATATGCTTTGGTCAATAATACTTTTAACTAAAATAACAGTTAAAAGTACTTTTGCCTAATGGAACTGGTTAAAAGTACTTTTGACCAAGTTATTTCGTCAAAAGTGGTTTTGACTGGTTGTATCAGTCAAAACTCTTAAAATTGGTAATCGATAAAAATAACGACAAACGCACATATAAACTTTAATATTACTCATTCTTTTCTTCTCGAGACCAAAACTCTGAGATGCGGATCACTCTATCTCTGGCTGTCAGCAAGTTTTCGTGCAGACAGGTGTTCGGACACGCGAGACTCTGAAGCAGGTGTGCCATAGCTTCTGGAGCGACACTGCATAATATATACAAATGCGTCTAAAAAGCCTCGCCTTGACAGTTTATCCTTACAGCGGCCAATCTAAGTGCGCAGCCTGTTCAGAGTCGGACGACGCTGTAACGAGTCTGTGCGGCTGGGTTTATTACACATAGTATAAAATGATTTCACATTTAGGTCTTAATAAATCACATCACATCGTATTTACATCTAACGAGTTAATATTACTTTTGACTGATGCTTTTTTGCAGTTGAAAATACTATTGACCAAGTGCGTCGGTTAAAAGTACTTTTGACCGCAAATTTGCAGTCAAAAGTATTAATAACCAATATTTTTCAGTCAAAACCACTTTTGACCAACCTGTTCAGTCAAAAGTAGTTTTGACTGATTTTGCTAGTCAATAGTACTTTTGACTGGTTAAGAGTTTTGACTGCAACATATATATTTTTTTGCAGAGATACGTTCAAACAGCGTGTTTATTAGAAGACGACCGAGGGAGTATCAAGAAACGGGTATATGCGTTTATCTGGGTACGCATAAAACCTACTGCGGTCACCAACCTGCCTGCCAATTATGCTGAATTTTAGTCCAAGGTCGCCTCTGGAAGGAAGAACTCACCTGCTCCAGGGGTTCCTTTAGGGATAAGACTGTTACTTCCCAGAGTGGCGATTATGGCTAAATCCTCCAGGTGTTTGCCTAAAGCGGCAAACAACTGGAGAGGCATATGTCCAGCAGTGGATTGTGATAGGATTTTCTTTATAGTAGCACGACATAATGGCTTCCCTACGCCTGGTGGAAAGCAAAAGAGGAGCCCAAGTCTTTGAAACAACGGACAAGTAACCGGTCAGTCATCCTTCATTTGCCACCACCATGCCGACCCAACCCTAACCCCCGGCTGCAGATGCAGCGCTCACTCCACCCATTGCTCCGCTCGGGAAACCCTACTCATCGGCAGAAACACGACCCGGAGGTCATTTTGCTGCGATATTCTATAGGGTGGAGTCTGATGATGAAGAGGCCAACAAGGCCGCTCTACACTTCATACGTGTCTATGATATGAACTCTAGCCAAGACAACTTTTAGCGGTCCCGACTAACATCATCATCATCATCATCCTAGCCTTTTTCCCGATTGTCTCAGGGCCGGCTTCCCAAACTGAGAGATTTGGCGAGGGCTAAGCTTTTACACAGAGCGACTGCCATCAGACCTCCGCAACACTTAGGGTAAGCTATACCCATTCCCAGTTTAGACGTCAGAGTTATCATAATCTCTGATATGATGTAACGACTGCTATCTGAGTTGGTAAAGATAGCACCCGGGACCAACAGCTTAACGTGCCTTCCGAAGCACGGAGGAAATCGGTGTCAAATTTTGGTCACCCATCATCGGATTGACCGCGCCAATGGTTGCACAACGTTGCGATCATTGTTAAGCGAACAAGACCGCGGCGCCACCGAGCTCCTCATAACCCGACTAACATCATTAACAGTTTTCGCTGAGGTCAGCCTCTCGTTGTCACTAAGGGCGCGTGACTCGAATATTTACAAGGGCAGCGAAGATTTCTACGCGCCTTTGTTGCTGTTCATTGAATTAATCCCCCATTAGTCTCCAGTCTTCGGGTCGACTGTCGACTTCGGAGTGTTCTTAATACTTTGTAAATACTCCGGACGTGTGTTTAGGTTCTTATATTACATTTGTAACGTAAAACAGATGCAAATAAATGGATGGATACAGAGATCGCGAGATTTTGTTTGTTGTTTTAGAATTAGAAGCTGGTCGCAGTGATAGAAACGTGATATGGATCCATCGGATAAATGGCAAAAATCTGACTGAAAAGTGAGATTTCACGCTAATTGTCAGAGCGGCTCACCTCAGCGAAAACTGTTAATGATGTTAGTCGGGGCCGCTAAAAGTTGTCTTGGCTAGAATTCATATCATAGACACGTATGAAGGGTAGAGCGGCTTTGTAGGCTTAATGCTCATACATCGTCATCATCAGACTTGAGCTTCCTTTTCAGCTATCCATCAGGCGAGAAGCCACTATGCAGAGCCAATATAAAAAAAACACCGTCATAACCTTGCATTTCCCTTAGTGTCTAAGGAACGTCATGGAAAGTCATCTTCTCAACCGGTAGTATTGTTTAACAGACTGGCTGGCTACCAGCGTACAAACGGCGAAATACTCATTAAGTAACTTCGGTTGCGTTTTGTTAGGCTTTTGATTGTACCTACTATATGGCATACCATGCTTAGAAATCTTATAGTAAAAAAATAAATAAATGGTTCAGAAAACTCTACTGCTGCTACTGAGTCATTTCTCTACAAATCTACATATAGTTCAATGTTTGTTCCCAACTGGCATTTGAACAGTAGACTACGATAGGCTAACGATGGCATTCGAACCCAAGACCTTTCGGTTGTCAGGAGGTTGCGACGGCTAGTCCAACATAGCAGTCGACGAAGTAAATAACAACTAAATAAAAGTCTACAACCTTCCACCATAATAAACATAATACCGTCTGTTGAGATCGCCAAGTTTATCCTCCCCTATTTCAGTCAAGGAAGGCGCTACTAAAAACCCATTCCTAGTTTACGATTCTAGTTCTACAAGGGGTGAGCGATAAAAATGCCCAGAAGGAACTACAGGTAGAAAATACGGGGTTGCCTAAAAAGTTTATTGGTGAAGTTTGTGACAAAAAGTGCAGTGGCTCTGGCCATCGAGTGGATTCGGATTGTCGCCTCGGAAACGGGAGATTTTAGCGGTTTAAACGTTTAGAAGGATTGTTAGAGGATGTTGGTACTGTAGTTGAGAGAATGAACTCACTGGAGTCTTTCATTTGTACACATTGGTCAGTGTTAAATGAAGTTGCTTGGGTTTCCGCGTTGTGGTTGACAAGACACGTTAAAGCAGTTTACATATTACACAAATTTAGAAATAATACTGGCTATAAAATTTTGAGACACAAGGTTATTGCTGCGATGTGTGTAGGTATACGCAATGAACTATAAGTTAAGAATTCAATATTTTCTGTTATTTTTTTGTGAAATAGGGCAGACGAGCCAACGATTGTAAACACTTTAAACTTAACGTAAAAGAAACGTTATTTGTTCTTTTTTGGCTTTCTATTTCCTTTACACCAAGCGACGTGAGATCACAATGCTTTAGGCACACCTCTTGGCAGGCCGGTTGGAGTAAGTACGCAGTATAGGTTTTATTCGCACCCAGATAAACGCTGCTGCCCCTTTCCTGATATTCTCTTAATCGTCTTCTACGAAACCCACGGAATAATATGGAGTGGTTCTATCCTAAATCCGGAATCCACACGAACACTGTTGCCGACTCATTGGTTTTTGATATTTTTTGATGTTTTGTTTATAAGAATAAATTAGTTGTCATCCGAAATTGGCGTTTATGTTTTCACCTTTTATATTTTTCTCTGATTTTATCCACAACATTTTCAGACTTATTAGCTCCTCCTACAACGCGCGTGGTTGGAGTACTGGGATTGCGCTGGGATGCAGTCGATGACACACTGCTCCTCATTAGGGGAGCTCCCCAGCCTCCTCAGGGGATGACCAAGCGTGCAATTTTGTCACAGCTCATGAAGGTTTTCGACCCTCTAGGCCTATTAACGCCTATTGTAATGAGAGGCCGCATTATTTTCCAACAGATTTGGAGAACGGCTATAGGTTGGGATGACCCACTCCCTTCAGAATGCGTTGAGAAATGGGGGAGTTGGCACACTGAGTTGGTTAAGTACAGCGGGTCTTCTGTTCCGCGGTGCTACTTGGCTCTCAACGTTTCATCTGAACCTCTTGAGTGGCAGCTTCACGCCTTTGCTGACGCAAGCGAGTTAGCGTATGCGTGCGTAGTTTATTGGCGCATCCTTTACAAGGACGGTAGCGTGAAATTGGCACTCATAGGAGGGAAAGGCCGGGTAGCTCCTGTGAAACCAGTGTCCATACCGAGGCTCGAGCTGCAAGCAGCCTTGTTAGCGTCCCGTTACGTCGCATACATTGTGGAGGCTCACACGATTGAGCCCTCTAAAATTGTTTGTTGGTCGGACTCTATGACAGTTCTAAATTGGCTCCGCAGCGACGTCCGCACTTTAAAGTAATTTGTGGCACATAGGGTCGGGGAGATTTTAGAATTTGTAGAAGGCAAATCAGGCACCCTTTCGTGGCGCTACGTGCCTTCAAGCCTGAACGTAGCGGACGACGCTACGCGTGCTAACGCGAAATTTGAAAGTCCGTCGAGATGGCTTCTGGGGCCAGATTTTTTATTACTCCCGCCGAGTGACTGGCCCGTTAAGCCTCTTATTTCAAACCTCCCTGTATTGGAAGACTTGAAATGTCAACCGGAACAGGTAGGTGTGATTGTAGACTCTGCACATTTACTACCTTCACCGGTAGTAGCAGACGCCACTCATTTTAGTAAGTGGCTTCGGTTACTACGTGCTACCGCTCGCACACATCTGGCTTGTAAATCATTTCGGTCTTTGTTGAATAATTTCCCGCATACAAATTCAAAATTCATTAGCGCTAGGGATTTGGAAGTGGCCGAGGATAGCTTGTTCATAAAGGTTCAGGTGGACGCTTTCAAGGAAGAATATGGGGCCTTGTTAGCGGGCCTCCCTGTTAATAAGAAAAGCCGTATAAGTAAGCTATCCTTGTGTCTGATCAACGGTTTGATACGCTTGAGAGGCAGAACCGGTGCTTTCACTAATGCCATGACGGCAGAAAGCTTTACGCATACCCCTATCGTCCTAGACGCTAAGCACAAGATCGTGCAGCTTCTTATAGCGCACTACCACGAGAAATGCGCACACGCGAATTTGGAAACTGTGGTAAATGAACTTCGCCAGCGCTTTTACATTTTCGGGCTGCGCCCAGCAGTGAAGAGAGCCGCGAGATCCTGCCAGAGATGTCTGGTCTTAAGATCCACACCAGCTTCGCCACCCATGGGGGACCTGCCGATCGAGCGGATGGCTGCGTTCCAGCGCCCCTTCACCTTCACTGGGCTAGATTACTTCGGTCCTGTATCTGTCTCCGTCGGCCGACGAGTGGAGAAACGTTGGGTCGCTCTTTTTACGTGCCTGACAGTACGTGCCGTGCACCTAGAAACTGTGGCGAGCCTATCCACGGACTCTGCTATGATGGCGCTACGAAGATTCATCGCGCGTCGTGGCTTACCAAAGCGCATATATTCAGACAACGGCACGGCTTTCGTCGGAGCTTCTCGGACATTGCGCGCGCTGCACGGAGACCAAGTAGTAGAAGGAGCTAGCAACCTGGCCATCGAATGGCATTTCATCCCACCTGGAGCACCTTTTATGGGAGGCTGTTGGGAACGCTTGGTTCGGTCTATTAAAGTAGCATTGGCGGCAACACTTACAGACCGGGCCCCGAAAGAAGAGGTGCTGCTTACCCTGCTCTTAGAGGCCGAGGCGCTGGTCAACACGCGTCCCCTGACGCACGTTTCCAACGAGCCGGACGACGAGGAAGCCATCACTCCCAGTCACTTCCTCTTAGGCGCTTCATCGCCGTACCACCACCTGGCGCGGGTTGACGACGCAGACCTTATTCGTCGAGTATGCTGGCGTAGGGGTCTTCGCTTAGCTGATCATTTTTGGCATAGATGGGTTAAGGAATATTTGCCACAGCTAACCCCACGTCCACAGACTGCATCGCCAGCTCCAGCTCCCGTCAAAGTGGGAGATTTGGTTTTTGTGGCAGACGGCAACCTCCCACGCGGCACCTGGCCCAGAGGGCGGGTGGTGCGCACTCACCCGGGCAAGGATGGGATTACCCGGGTGGTTGACATCGTCACAAAGGGAGGCGAGCTTCGGCGACCTGTGAAGCGGCTGGCAGTGGTGGCCAACTCGACGTCTGGTTTATAGTCGGCTTCCTAATTAGTGCTGTGCACGGGGGGCGCCATGTTGCCGACTCATTGGTTTTTGATATTTTTTGATGTTTTGTTTATAAGAATAAATTAGTTGTCATCCGAAATTGGCGTTTATGTTTTCACCTTTTATATTTTTCTCTGATTTTATCCACAACAAACACCATTAATTGTCTTTTTATTTTTCTATATTATATTCTTCCTTCCATCCTTACTAAAAATACCTTTCTTTATCTGACACTTAATATTACTCCTTCGTTTCTTCGCACCAAATACGAAACACGTGCATGGCATTAATATCTGATAAGCAATTAAGGTGAAGATCGTATGACAGAGTTTCGTGGTTAAGTGTACCGCGAATCTGCCGAGTCACATTCTCTCCATTATAGCTCTACATATAACAAGAACACATTATGTACTGGGGGTGAAGCGGATTGATTCATTAATCAGTGCACTTTGGTAAGACGTCATGGTATGTATTACGAACCTAATAATAGGGATGTTTCCAGGGTCAAAATAATTACGTTACCGTTCTTTATCAGAGCTTATTAATTGAAGAAATGAAGCCTAATAAATATAAATAATAAATGTCAGACAACATCACATACATTGCTCCGATCCCAAAGTAAGTAGCTTAAAAAAGCACTTGTGTTATGGGTATCAGAACAACGAAGGTAGCACAAATAAATACTTAAATACAAGTATGAACACCCAGACACGGGACAAACACAAATATTCATCACACGAATATTTGTCCCGAGTGGGAATCGAACCCACGACCCTTGGTTCAGAAGGCAGGGGTCAAACAATTGATTTATCCGAAGCGAAGCGAGGAGCGGGCTGCTAGTAAATAATAATAATCAAGCCTAATAATAAATAATTTTATCCAAAGCGTGTCATTAGTAACAAAAACAATAGAAGAGTTAATAGTTTCAAAAGTAGCCTAAATCACGTTTAGAAATATAAATTTTAGTTCCGAACTACATTTTGGAAAGTTACTACCCAACTGTACAACTTAAACCCTTGCATAGACCCAAAACTTTCGAAACATGTTGCCTAACTAGGCTAGCCCAAACGTTTTGCTTTTAGTCCAGTCTAATTCGACTTAGCTTGAAGATGAGTATAGAGCTCAAGTACATTGAAATACCCTTATTTACAAGAGCATTTCAGAATATCATATTATCCTTCTGACGAATGGAAGGTACAATAGATATATATTATACATTATTGCTATGTTCTATCTATGCTATATTCTATTTGAATACAAAAATAATATAAAGATTACCTTTGCTATTCTGAGAATAGAATAGAATTGGTAGATCTTTTGTTGGTAAACCAACGGTCACGATTTATAAATATTTAATATATTTACCAGGATATATTGCTCAACTCATATAAAATCTGGAGAGTCTGGGAGACTTGCTCAGGGGGGAGAGATAAACCACGTTTCAAAAATCAACTCAAATTTTGCTCTAACGATACCTCAAGACGGTCATTGGTAGACTAACCTATACCTAGAGTTTACAGCTTTCAAGTAAACCATTTTTGTTATCTTCGATAAAAAACTTTTTTTTATCAAAATGAGTTTGCGCATGTCTGCGATTGGTGTCTGATGGTAAGTGATATTGTAGTCTACTATGGAACGCGCTCCCCAGTAAAAACCGGTTCTAAATACTCTCAAAACAGATAACTTCTTACTTTGTATTGTATAATGCCAATGTCATGAAGTAGAAAAAAAATCGGCAAATGCTGGATTTTTCAATACAATGAATGTCTACAAGTGAAAATCTAAGTCAGCCAGCAACTCACGCAAAATTTCTTTGGAGCACCAGATTTTCATCGCGAAGTTTCGCCAACACGAAATGCATAATTTACGCAAATCCGAGTTTACTTATTTCGAACGCGTGTGACTCGACGACCCCAACTAACTTCATTAGCTGTTCCGATGAGGGCTACTCCGAGTTCTCGCTTCATAGTGAGCGTGACTCGAATGTCAAGACGTGGCATTCTTACCATAGGCTTTTTGCGTCGGTGGCGTAATGGATTTTTTTATGATTTGCTATAATATCCTAACGGCCAGTTTCTCTTGTGATTGACATAAAACCACAGCTCGCTAAGTAGTTCAGTCTTTTAATAATAATAGCCACATATCGCAATTTAGCCTCGAATTAAGGGGCTAGATAGCGCTGTGTGGCCCAGCGTGGCATGTCTTGGGTTATTTATTTATGTAGTTGGAGGTCTTGTCGAACTGGCCCTTCAGACTATAAGAGTGAAGGTACGGACGTAACAAAAAATAAAAAAAATATTCAGTCGCATTGAGTACCTCCTCCTTTCTTATAAATCGGTTAAAAAGTACTACCAGGTATCCCAACATTTAATAAAACTAGGTTCAGATAGTATTTTACAGTAAGTACTCTGACCCAGTTTTCAGCAAAGGCTACAAAACTTTTCAGACTTAAATATTCCGAGATACTAAGACACGTAAGTTCTGTTGCAAATCATATTTGCTGCGTTTAGTTTTGCAAAGTTCTTAACTTTGGAAGGGAGTATTGAAAATTATTACAAAATGTTATGAGAAGTTACGTTACTACATAATGTTTTGAGCGAAAGTTCAGGCTTGTACAGGGTGGTATATGGCATAAGGCACTGCGTCCCACCTGACTACAATATTATAAGGTTAGAAAGGAAACCTAACTCTCTAGTGATCCTAGAGCCCTTTAGCTAAGTCCCTTGCATATCTAAATCTAAAAAAAAATTATAATGTATTTTTGACACTTCAATGTGTGATTTTATAACGTTTTGTCCATTAAAAAAGAATATCTTATAAACTCTACAGTGTAAATTAAACCGACTTCAAAAAAAACACAAACGACCAAAACTAAAAAGCGATAAATAACGTAAGTAATTCTATCCTTAATACATAATTATTTAAATATTACAATTATCACTTATTTTTGAAGTCGGTGCCAGCCTCTCAGTACCTAACGTAGACTGTTGTTGTATGACGCGCGCGGCCGGCAAATCCACACGACAATATACATTTATTTGTTTGGCTGGCACCGACTTCAAAAATAAGTGATAATTGTAATATTTAAATAATTATGTACTAGGGATAGAATTACTTACGTTATTTATCGCTTTTTAGTTTTGGTCGTTTGTGTTTTTTTTGAAGTCGGTTTAATTTTTTTTAAAAAATAATTTTATTTCTCTATTTTTAGTTGCGTTCATGTGCTGTGACCTTGAATAAAGGCTAATTAATGTCCATAAGAGTTTTACTTAGGAATGAAAAATTTTGCTTTAAGTCAAGTGAAGACTTTGCGATCTAGAATCAAGTATATCACTTACCAAATCACCTGCCCTATTAGCCCTGCATAAGTACATACTACTACCTAGTTTAATATCGACCAATGTCAGTACTGTCCCCTAACTCCTAACCGTTAAGGAGTTCTGTGGCTTCATCATCAGCACCAAATGTTGACGCCCGGAAGCATATACCTGAGTAAAATATGATTACGTAACAAAAACACCATATGAGCATACAATTTTCGGTTGTTGCCCTCAATTTCTCCAGGATCCCATCATTAGATCCTGACTTGGTGATAATGGGACCACCTCGGAAGTGTCCTCTGTCGAACAAAAAAAGAATTTTTGAAATTCATAGATAATTGACGGAAATATCGGTGAACATACATAAAAAAAAATAAAAATATTATACACTAGCTGCTGCCCGCGGCTTTGCCTGCGTGAACATCGGTTTGTCATGAAGAGCTTACTCTGTCATTATATCATGTACGTACGCGTCTTTGTCTCTTATTATATCACACGCGCTTACGAATGGATGCTCAAAAGATGATGAAGATATAGGTATTCGATTTGAGTGCTGAGAAATCTGAACATAGGTTGACACAGGACAAACACAATGTTGGGCTGCCGAACGCTCCATTTTGTCTGGGGTGGTCGGCAGCCTGTCGAATCTTTCCGCGGTCGTCACAGCCATGCTGGGCGGCCGCGAGTCTTGGTCGGCTGTTGCCTCCTTCTGTGAGACGGTCATCTCACAGAAGGAGGCTGCAGAACGGGCGCGCGAGGCCGATCCCTCGGCCCCAGCGTCACGTCGTCGTAGAGGAGGGCGCAATAGGCGGGCATTTGACCGCCAACAACCTCCTGACGGGACCCAGCGGATGGTTGGTGCGGGGGCACCTCCATCCGCCTTGCACGGGTCCCCGTCTATGTCGGATGGGAGTGGGCTGACCCTTCCAGCCGCTCCCGTAGCTCCCCCTTAGGGGGGGAGCAGTTGGGCCTGCGTAAGCGCGCAGCGCTGGTGGTGTTGCGGTAGTTCTAGACATTCTAGGTCCCGTAACACCACCCCATAGGCGCTTGACGGAGGGGCCGGGGTTTTTAGTGGGTATTCCCTGCCTCCTTTCCATCTTGAGGCGGGGTGCCGTCCTCCCGTTTTTCGAGGGCGGTGTGAGTCCCACATACCCTGCTACTCCCCCGGGTAGCGGGGATGCGTAAAAGCATTTTCCCCGGCATAAAAAAAAAAAAAAGGACAAACACAATGTAGGTACATCATGTTGGCCTCTGGTTGGCCATTGGAAGCCGCGGCCCATTGTTCAGGAATCACCTGGTCTTAAGCTATGGTTCTCTTAACTGTAAGTTCCGGTGATGACTTATCCAGAGCGACGTCTTCCTAAATTATTCAAGATATCTAAAAAAGTTCGTTTTCTACATTAAATCCTACCGGGAACCGATATAATGCGCCACAGCAGTCATCAGATTGTTATGTCGCGTCCGCACTTTTTTTGAGTCAATTGTCTTTTTACGGTATCAAAAATGGTGCTTACCTACGTACCTAGTTACTACTATGAATTCTCATTATTTCAAACAGAGCAACCGCACGTAATGCACTTGTGTATGGGCATAAACATGTACACTTCAATATCTCGTGCATACTTGCCCGGTCTGCTTGGAGAATGGTCATTGTGGCCGATTTTCGGCCAGGAGAGGGCTGGCGTCGGCGCGATACGTTTATAATTGATTAATATAGAAATCATCATCATCATCAGTCTATTACAGTCCACTGCTGGACACAGGCCTCTTCAGTTGCTCGCCACCTAGGGCAAACATCTGGAGGATATTATGGGTATAAGCGCCACCTGGGCAGGCGGGTTGGCGATCGCAGGGCGTAGCTTCTCGCTCCGGTCACGCTGCTGCCCGTCATAGGCCTGTGATATCTAGCTACGCCTTCCATCGTTATGGTTTTACCACCACCAGTCGGTTTGCCAGAGCCTCGTTTGTTGGTCGGCAGGATGCACCACGGGCAGGTGAGGAAGGCTTGGAGTAAAAAGGTGATAGGTCACTCCCATACAATATAGAAATACGGATACTTATTTTGTACTTTTTGGAAAATAAGTGCGTTTAATAATCTTATATCTATACAACTAAAACAGAATCTGGATATCCTGTGTATGAACATATTTTGAGAAGCCACGCTAAAAATACTAAGTATCTTTTATTTCGATTTTTCTTTATGTCATACTGAGCATCCCTAAGAATATAATGCGAAAATTATTTACCGATAAAATTAAGACTTTTTAATTATAGGTGGTACCTAACTATGTACAATAATTGTACATGTTAGTACACAGGTTTTAAGTATCACGCTGACCAAAAAGCGACCACTTGGCCGGTGTATGAATCTTAACTTACTTCAAAGCGTTATTTTCTTTCGACATGCGTAATTAAAACGATTTTATTAGGCTGAAATGTTATAATATGTATTAGTATATTGAGGACAGAAACTACAACTTGGATTAGAAAAATATTTATTAAGCATACACTGATCGCAGTTTCGTCGCATCCGAGCTAGACATGTGGCCCGTTGTGAGCCTTCTGAGATTGCAGTAAGGTTTTTGGTTCTTGGTCACTGTGATTCATTATCAGATGCAGGCCGCCTTATTTACGGGTTATGCTAGATCTGTTTTGACTATACACAATTTTATTCCTAAAGTTTGTTCCAATTTGTTGCTGAATGAGGTGCCTCTGAAACTGAGCAATATTCTAGTAAACAACGCCGGTGGTTATCCCTTTACGGTGGTCGTCTTTTCAGTTATAGCAGTTTGCATATAGTATTTTCCGAAGAATTTGATTCCGAAAATAAGCCGCACAATTTTAATTCACAATTATTTGTACTTATTGGTGGCGAATTTCCGTATTTGCCTACCTCGATATCAGTACCTGTCATGTCAAATTGATAATTTCGCTGACAAAGTCAAGAAATGACAGTATCTATGGTGTATTCAAAAAGTTTTTAATCATTCCGTAACATATTTTCCCGAAGTTCTAAATGAAAAAATTGATGAATCGTTGTAATGTATAGCCTATATGTTAATCTGATGCATAAACAATATTCGTGTAAAGTTTCACTAAAATCTGTTCAGTAGTTTTTGCGTGAAAAGGGAACAAACATCCATCCATCTATCCATCCATCTATCCATCCATCTATCCATCCATCTATCCATCCATCTATCCATCCATCTATCCATCCATCTATCCATCCATCTATCCATCCATCTATCTATCCATCCAAACAAACTTTCGCGTTTATAATATTAGTGGGATACGGACGAATTGAGAACCTCCTCCTTTTTTCGAAGTCGGTTAAAAACGCTTTTCTGTGAAATTGGACCGCTAATGAAATTTTGAGACATAAACTAACCTTTACATCAAATCATAACGTTGTGGTACAGAACCGAATACAAATAGAAAAAGAGATCTGAAAAACATTTCGGGCGATTTATCATAATATTTTCATTCCATTATAGTTTTTAGCCAAATTTACTTAACAATCCGACCGCAACTTTTCGTAGAACAATAAGTTTCAGTTAAAAACACGATCCATTTAGCCACGACAAAATCGGATAAAACCATATTATCTTTTATTGACGAAATTTATATCACACAACACTCGAAGCCATTCTTTTTTATGTAACCCCTTGTTTAAAGGGACCCGCTCGACCCCTGTAAATCTTCTATATCGGTACCTCTTATGTTAACAAATGTATATTCACGGGACAATCCTATTTTCGACCTCCCGGATTCGTATCACGAAAGGATTGAGTCGAAATTGCATTGGATATGGTTCCAAATGGGTGTATGTCAAGTTGATATTTTTACTTTTTTAGAAAATGTTGGGATATTGATGTAGGTCGGTGTTACGATTGGCAAGTTTTGTGTAGGCATTTCGAGACTTACTGTTGGGTTTTTAGGTAAATAGGTCAGGTAATTTATGATGGGCACAATCTAAATGTATTTCTTTTGTGGTCAAGACGAGCACAAAGGCGGCACGTACGTTTTCTTCTCACGAAACAGTTCAGACTATTTCAGATCCCCCTATAACTTCTTTGTAGATAAAATTGGAAGCCTCAACTTGCTGTATCTGTCACCGGAAAATAGCAAGAATCGTAAGTTGATCAATTTCCTAGGTAGTTGATTAACTTCCGGAAAATAATAAACGACAGTTGAAATGTATTATTTAACGTATGTATTTTAGTAAATTGATCATTTTACGAGGTCTTGCCGTAAAATCATCTGACGAAGGTGAGGTGAACGTTGATTGGTTCAATGGCTCACGTGGCGTTATCCCGGCAACCAATCAGGGAACAGTGTATTAAGTTACGGGTAATAGTGCACCGTTAAATAGTACATTGAACAACGATTGGCCCATTTGAGGACGATTTTACGTGTGTCAAAATCGTAAATTATTAAATGACTGTCAGGCTACCGTAAATTGATCAACTAACTGAAATCCATTGCGTTAAATAATACATTTCAACTACCGTTTGTTATATTCCGAAAGTTAATCAACTACCTAGGAAATTGATCAACTTACGATTCTTGCTATTTTTCGGTGACATATCTAAAATTTACCGTTAGTATACTTTGTCTTTTTTTGCCATAAAACCGGCAATCGGTTAAGCGGGCGAGTCTTGGAGTGAACACTTTTAAGTGGCCCGAAAAGGGCGACTAAGTTCTAAAGAACCTATGTTTTATTAAGACCAAAATGTATCACTTAGTCTGTAATAAAGAATTTGAATTTGACATACTATTAGTGCCCATTTTAACGAGCGTCTTAATACCTTGAAACCCGTTGGACTGATGACCTTAAAGGTTTCAAATTGTCTTAATTACAGACAAGTTTTTACTAGTAACTAATATCAACTATTTCTAAATCGATTATTATCACAAGAATACTAAGTGTGTAATGAGATACCAGGCCAGCTAAAATTATACTTTCAGTTCCCAAATATAAAAAAATCCTACAATCTACAGATGTAGAAGATCCATTTTACAAACAAAAATATTTAAAGATAGCCAATCCAAATAAGTGTTTTAGACTTCCTGTTGAACCTGTCTCCACGTTGAAAGGAGCAAAATGTCAGATGTAAAGTAGGTCACTGTCCATCCAAGGTCCAAGGTCTTAGAGAGGTCACAGCTTTCTACAGAATAAAATGTGTGAATGAGTGTGTTTTAGCGATTTTGAACGCAGAGCATTTTTTCGACCGAGCCACAATAGCCATTTTTATTTTTACTAGAAATCTTGTAGTAGGTTTTTTTTTTTGCATAAATTTAATAAATATATGTATATTTTTGTCATATTATGTGCCTTTATCATTCACATACTTCGTGTATTTGATATCCATATTTATATTTGAGACAGAATCAGTCTAGTTACTGTAATATGGATCTCGGCTTTTTCGCTAAATGCTTTTCTTTTAGATTGCTAGGTACGAGTAAGATTCCCTATTCAATAAGTACCTCTGATCCTAGTTCTATGATCCGAGGCAAGTACCTACCTATTGTCCATCTGATATAACTCCTATCCCATTTATAATTCAAGCAAAAATTCGGACGCACCATTACAATAAAACCATTATTCAAATGTCATTCAATTTCGACATCAATATAGCTCCATTCTTCTCACTTGAGGACTTGAATCTTCGATTCTCAACAGGCCCAATTTTGTTCGGCCAATATTCTAGGGCTAATATAAAAATATGAGAGGACCCCGCTTGATCCTTGCCGGCCCTTACTATAATATTGCCTACTAATTTATGGGAGATCGCTTCTTTAGACGAGACAGTTTTATTAACAGAGATTTTGTTGTCGTTTGAGCGAAATTTGTTTGTTGGTGGTAGGAAATATAGAAATGGAGAATCATGCATTTAAATAATATGAAGAAGAAGAGAAAGAAGAATATAAAATACCTACACGCACACTCAAACACCACTCAGAAGAATTTACACAAACGCCTAATCACACTCACAGATTTTTGGTACTGTTAATTTTTTTTTCTTGTTTCGTTAAGTCCCTATATTTATTAGATTGTCAGCCATACTACTTACATTCCTTCAAACTACATCTCTGAGGGTAAAGGAGAAGCTAAAGGCATATCAGTCCAGGTTTTCTCCTCAGCTGACAGCTCAGCTGAACTGACTCCCATTGTCTCTTTTGTACATAATTTGTTATGACGCTGTTTTCTTGCTTTTATTTCATCATCAGCCTATTGTAGTCCACTGCTGGACATAGACCTCTCCAGTTGTTCCCCATCAACATCTGGAGGATATACCCCTAATCGCCACGCTGGGCAGGCGGGTTGACGATCGCGAGGTGTAGCTTCTCACTCGGTGACTCCGGTATTGATGGTTTTTTTTCAAAAGGAGACAATAACTTTTTTTTATTCTTATTAAACCTATTTTCTTGTTTGTACAAATTTATAGTAAAATAGACAAAATAGACTATAGGATCTATCTAAGTTTCTCAACAACCAGTAGACCGCATAGTAATGGTATTAACGAGTACAATACTCCTCTTACTACCAGAGAAAGTAAGCAAAGCAAATATATTTTACAACACATACAAGATATCCCGGCTTCCAGGAGTTTATCAAAACAGAATTTGCGAGCTCGTCGTCACAGCACTCTGTCGTAGACATAGTTAAGGCACAGTGTAGGATAATGAAGCAGTATTGCAGTTTGGTTTCAACATTAATATTAGCTGTTGGTAGTCCACACTAATTTATAAAGAAAATAGATTTGTATCTCTATGTGTGTATATGTCACCGTTAAATTTTAAATACCGTTCGATTATAATCTATTCAACGAGATTGCAGGTTGTGTACTAAATTCAAAAACAGTGTCGATTTCAAAAATTCTTTTACCCATAGAAAGCTACATTCATGAGTAACATAGGCTACTTCTATTTTTTTTACACAGACTGAGCAAACAGGCCTGTAGATCATCTGATGCCTTACCATTACTTATAATCATATCTGCCCATTGATACTACAACACCATTGGACTCACAGGAGCGTTTCCGTGGACTTGAGAAATTTGTAGGCTTGCTCTTTGAAGGTCTTTCTTTCTAATCGTATCAATTCTGAAAATCGAAGCCGGCAGCAAAAATTGTCTAAAACTAGAATAGACAAAATATTAATAAATATCATAAGTAACATTAGCTCCAGCGCTCCACAAATGTTGCGGTGCCCTGACGGGGCGTCGCGTTCCGGTCTCATTGTTCCTCATTAACCAACTTTGGAACGTGTGACTTGCAATAAACGTATTTGAATTTGAACTAGTACTTACAAATTAAAATTGTAACAAAACACCTAGGAGGTTTACTTACGATTGTAATTTGTAAGTAATATTTGTAAAACATAACTTACTGATCCTCCATTGTGTTGTGAGACGCGCTACCGGTTTAGTTCCGATAGATTTGCCCGCCGCGTCTCGGCTGCACAATGCATCCGTTGTAAGCCTACTCCCCGCGGATTTGTATCGTACCAAACAATGCACGCGTCATTTTGGTACACACAATGAGATATAGCGTATTTAGTAATTTTGCTTTCATACATATTGGTCACAATATCATTTCAATAATCAACCAAGCCCGGTTCATTCTCGTATTGGTCTCCTGCTTCAAGAAATAGTACTCACAAACGTTTTAAGGCTGGCTCCTCCACTGACAATTATTATATTTGTCAGTAGAGAATCCATGAAAGTAAATAAATATCAGATTACAGTACATACATTGCTCCGATCCCTAAGTACCTTAAGAACTTGTGTTATGGGCATCAGAACAAGGAAGGTACCACTTCTCCCGGGTGGGGATCGAACCTTTGGTTCAGAAGCCATCAATTGAGCCATCGGGCCATCATAATATCTTATACCATTGTGTTATGTTCAATATAGTAGCATGTATTTGCTTGCAGACTTACCTGTAACAAAAAAAACAAATTAGCATAATATTTCATGTACGTTAATGTTTGTAGTAGGCACATAGAGTTCAATAATTTTTGAAGTCAATTTTGTACGTCATTACGAGTATAAGTAACAAGCATCCATTCATAAGTCCATTTAAGTAAACTGTCGCATATAACATTAGTAGGATTTACAAAACAGTATCAAAATATACCCAAAATAAGTTGACAAGCTCGATGGCTCATTTGGTAGTGCCCTCTGCCTTCTGAGCCAAGAGTTGTGGGTTCGATCCCCGCACAGTACAAACATTTGTGTGCATGAACATGTCTGTTTGTATTGGTCTGGGTGTTTTCTATGTATAATATGTATTTATTTACAAAAAAAAAAAAAGTATCTAAGTAAGTTTATCAGTTGTCTAGTACCCATAGTACAAGCTTCGGCTTAGTTTGGGGCTAGATGGCGCTGTGTGGCCCAGCGTGGCATGTCTTGGGATATTTATTATTTATTTATTATAAGTATATTTTCGCTATCACTTTTACTATACGCCGTGTAAGCTTAGCAACGGAATTTGGGTCAGTCCATGTAGGGGATTTCTTCCGATAGATTTGCTTGGTACGCCTCGATCGCCAATAAAATTATAGCGTATCCCTCCGACGGGGAAGATCTTTGATAGATGCCGAGTTTTACGACGATATTGATATTAATTCGGTTTGTTTTCGTGGCGAAAATACGTTGGTGATGGATTTGATTTCCTTCAAAAGTTTGGACGTGGGTTGGCGTTGGACATTTTCTGGGTTGAATTTTAAATTGTCCTATTAGACCACCCAATTTCATACCGTGGTAAGTATAACACGGTTACGAAAAAATCAGTAAACAGGCAGCAGCGTTTAGAATATTTCATAATGATAAAAGAAAGCATGTTGTACGCAATTGACATGTCATTGATTTGGTTAGGTACTTATTCGTTGACGCAGTGACTTGGGTGCCTCTTCCGCTTTCTATCAGGTGCCGGGAAGCCAATTTACTGTGCTATAATATTAAAAAAAACTTTTTTATATAATCTATCTAAAAGTTATCTTAAAGAAATCGCTTGTTGCGATCAGACCGCCTAAATTGTACATGAAAATGTCTAAACTATTCTCGTACCTAGTTCTAAGTCAATTGATGGGATGTAATAAATAGGTATTAATATCTATCTATCTCGAACCATTGTATCGAGTGTAATAAATTATATATCTATCTATCCAATAGTAAATTCAGTAGTGATAATTTGCTACGCAACACGCTCATACTCGTATCACATCCGATCTTTACTGCAGACCACTAAATCGGTCCCGTAATGATCCCATGAACAAACATTATTCGACGGACGGCGGGCGTGACTCGTCCCTAGGGATGTCGTTAACATCACAATACATTATTTACATTACGTTTAATACAAATTTTCAGGGAGTTTTCTTGTACAAATACTGTGAAGTGCTTAGAAATTTTTTAATTTGGCAGTAAGCTACAAGAGAGAACTTTGTGAAATAGTAATTTCTAATCCTCTTGAGTTACCCTCAAATCTTACGCTTTAATCGATTGCATCTTCGAATACAAATTTTATCTGTTCTTGTGGAAATAAGTATAGGCTAGACCAATGATTAATTTTTTCTTGGCAAATTGTTGCCATGAGTAAAAGTAGCCCTTAACTTGCCAGAATAAAAGAGAGGTAAAGTTTTCCACCATTGCCTTGGTGGTCTAACATCGTGAAATCCCAATTGGTAAAGCGACAGCTTAAGGAGAGAATTGACAAATTAAGGAGCGACAGGACTGGATTGTAAGCCTCTATAATGTGTGTGTTCTAATTCACATTTCCATTATTATTATAGTTTCACCAATAGATACGACTAAACACCGTTTTGACAAAAAATATTAGATAGTTTTACATAAATGTCAGATAGATGTCACCACGACCGCAATCAAGTATAAAATTTAATTTGCAACACAGAACAAAATTATACAGCAATTTAAAATTACATATTCATCGTCTAAATCTAATTTATCCAATAACAAATTCACACTCGTTGTCGCTAACCCGTTATTTAATGTAATAATTACATTTGCATACTCGTTATAAAGTCTGGTACGGGCTCCTGAACTCATTCCGATTCTCCCCCCCATTTTGAGAGCTTGTGTAATTTTAGCTAAGTTGGTAATCTCATTGTCAGAATTCAGCCTTCGTTTTGTCATTCACACGCAATCTGCTTTAATGGAAACTCGTTCTTGAGTGCACATTTCGCGAGATAGACTTGTTTTGTTTATACTCGTAAGTATGTTGTTTTTTAAAAAAAATTGCAATAATGTCCTATGTCGAATAGTTATTCGAATAGAATACAAATAGTTCATAGTATAGAACTCACATTTCACAACTGTGAAATTTGTGTGGCTTCTTTATCTGAAAAAATCTTTGAGTACGTTCATAAGTTTGCATTTCTAAATATTTTTGTATCTTTAGGAGACTAAACATCTTAATGGATTTCAAATACGTATTTGAAAGAGACTCGCGGACAGCGCATTAGTCAGCTATGGAGGCACCCATATAGGTTTTGGGTAGCCTTCACACATACAACATAATCCCCTATTATAGGTTTACACATAAAACAAGCCAAAACACAACTTATACGGGTTACATCTATCTTCTGTATCTATATCTATCTTCTTCTATTCTATACTTATAATAAATCTGTAGAGAGGTCAATTCTGTACATTGAATATATTTTCAAAATAACTATCAGGGCATGATTAGTGATCGATACTGATGCCAAAAATGCAATCAGTAAAATTTTTGTCTGTCTGTCTGTCTGTCCGTCTGTCTGTCTGTCTGTATGTTCGTTATAGAAACAAAAACTACTGGACGGATTTTAACGGAACTTGGTACAATTATTCTTCATACTCCTGCGCAGGTTATAGTATACTTTTCATCACGCTACGATCAAAAGGAGCAGTGATGGAAAGTGTAGAAAAAACGGGAGAAATTTTTATCTGTATGTTTGATTGCGCATCATGCAGAAACTACTGCATGGAATTGAATGCTGTTTTCACCAATGTATTGCTAGAAGTCTAACTTAAAATTAGGTACTATTTTATGGAAGGCCATTATTTCTGAAACCCGATATCCACGCGTGCAACGCCGCCGACACAGCTAGTGCAAAATTAAATAGTTTAAATGCAAAAACAAACGCTGAACTACCTAGAATCGCAAGCGTAAAATTGAAGCTACTTTCCAAAGCACAACATAAAGGAATTTCGTATCAGCATTAGGACCAATCGATTCAGTAAGAGGACAGTACCATACAGTTTAATGGTACTACTATTAGTGCCTCAATTTTCTCCCTGGCCAATCTTAAATGTCTAAAGTAGAGAGAAGCTAAAGCCAGTATCCTATTTGCTGTACAATTGTAAGCCTTACGACCTGGACTTAAAGACAAGCATGAATACTTTTCTAACACAAATGGAATTTAACTGCTGCTTTGATTTTCGTTTTCGAATGGATTTTCATAATAATATGTTTCAGCTAAAAAAACTCTTGGTTTTAAAAGCGTTTTGTTATCACTCCTTGGGATCTTATTATAACAATAATATAAATAGAACATAAGACATAAATACGAACAAAGTTCACAATAGCATATTGGAACAATATCAATCACCAAAGAGACAGATCAGTTAAGTTATTAAATTAAGAGCGATAATTACGCACAATATACTCTCTTATCGTTCGTTGTATATCTCACAAAGTAAGTGTTAGTTACGTCATCATCATTAACCTATCTCTGTCCACTGCTGGACATAGGCCTCTATAGGTGTTCACCACTTTGGGCAAAGACCTGGAGGTTATACCCATAATCGCCACGCTGGGCAGGCGGGTTGGCGATCGTAGCGCGTAGCTTCTCTCTCCGGTGACGCAGCTGCCCGTCACCGGTCTGTGGTATTTAGCTACGCCGTCAATTGTGATGGTTATACTGCTACCAGTAGGTTGTCAGTGCCTCGTTTGTTATTCGGCAGGGTACACCACGTGCAGGTGAGGTTGGATTGGAGCGAAAAGGTGATAGGCCGCTCCCTTACATCCCGTATTACGTCATCAATATAAATAATAACCCGAAAATGCCATGTCTACTGCCGTCGACCGCAACAATTAAAGAAAGTAAATTGGTCAATTTATTTGTTGCCAAATTGATTGGCAAATTGAAATGAATTGTGCTGAGTGTCACAATAATGGCCGACAGTTTAATTAACAGAAAGGTTGTAGGGTTATCTGTAGGGTGCTTTAATATTACGTATATATTCCGTTGGAGTAAGCTGGAAATTAAGGAGTGATTGCAAATGTATTATTTTCGACGAGAGGTTAAAATGAATTAAGTAATTGATTATATTCTAGGGTTATCAGTATGATAATATATGACTTAGTCAGCTTATTCCAGGTAATTTTCCAGGAAGAGTTAAAAATGAAGTCAGGCTAGTGGGTATTCCCTGCATCTTAATCTCTGTTTCTACACCATTTTTAGGGATGGTGGCGACCGGGTTGGCGATCGCAGGGCGTAGCTTCTCGCTCCGGTTATCGGTTTGTGCACTTTTACATGGTCTGACTCCAAAACGCGACCGAAGGCATGTCCCGGGTCGACGCTTACGACACATGAAAGAAATGGGACGGTGATTTATTTTATTTTCCATCATCACAAAAAAAAAACAAATGATACGAACAGTGACACGAAAATATTCTAAAAGTTGAATGATTAAAATCCATTATCATTCAGAACAAAATGCATTGCGTACCCCGAAGTGCCCGAGATAGCTATTTGTCCATACTGAAACCAATTTCTTATCTCATTCCCGTACATTTGGGCGCGTCCCGTTTCATACGCTTTCAAATTAGACCTATTTATATTCTCTTTGCGGACTCAAACATTCTGCGAAGCTGCGACTCTTCGACCACTTTTATTATTTATTTACTTTGAACGACGTATAGTACTGAATATGGAATGACCCCTCTATGAGCTTGAACGAGTCGGGTTCATTTATAGGTGTGTAGGGTTTCAGACGTCGAGTAGGACGTTAATATTAAGCGGTAAAGTAATTTTTGTTTGTGCTTGAAGATTCCTAAGTACTTATTAGATACTAGCTGTGCCGGCGGCGTCGCACGCGTGGATATCGGCTTTCAAAAACAACGGACTTCCATAAAATGGTACCTAAAGGTTAGACCTCTAACAATACATTGGTGTAAACCGCAATTCCATGCAGTAGTTTTTGCGTGATGTGCGATCAAACACACAGATAAAAATTTCTCCCGTTTTCCCAACACTTCCCGTCACTGCTCTGCTCCTATTGATTGTAGCGTGATGAAAAGTATACTATAACCTGCCTAGGAGTATGAAGAGTAATCGTACCAAGTTTCGTTAAAATCCGTCCAGTAGTTTTTTTTTCTATTACGAACATACAGACAGACAGACAAAAATTTTACTGATTGCATTTTTGGCATCAGTATCGATCACTAATCACCCCCTGATAGTTATTTTGAACATATATTCCATGTACAGAATTGACTTCTCTACAGATTTATTATAAGTATAGATAAGTGTATTGTGTAGTAGGGGATGTAAAGGAGCGGCCTATCATCTTTTCGCTCCAAGACAACCTCACCTGCCCGTGGTGCATCCTGCCGAATAACAAACGAGGCGCTGGCATTCCTTGCACACCTGTGAAGGAATGCTGATGTGTACTACGGTGCTACGGTACCTACTAGGATACAGTGGGGACAGCATAAGCTATTGGTGAATAAGACTTATTTTGGAATGAGAGAATGAATCTAATTTCTTTATTTTCTTCATTAATCTGAGGACCGAGCTTACCTACTAACGGTTTCAAGAGTTATATCATTACAGGAATAAGTGAGTTAGAAATATTCCAAACTGAATAATATCATTGCTGTGTACGAACTATGTTTATTCAATGAACACAGTATCTTCAAAGCAATGAAAAGTTGCCAACTCTTTCATGGGTCCGTAGCCAAGCATCTAATTTCACTGCATTATGTACACAGACCTTTTCTTACTAGGTTGGCAACATTAAAACTTGTGGACAACAATCCAAGGTACCTATTTCATTAAAAATAAACATGAACTCTTGCGTCATGGGTGTCAAAACAAAAGGTAGGTACTACAAATGTAGACTTAAATACACATAAACACACATACACTCGGAACAATAACGTTCACACACGAATGCTTGTTCCGGGTGGAAATTGAATCCATAGCCCTTCGGTTCAGAAGGCAGTAGTCACTAACAATTGAGCCAAAGGCCTAGTCAAGAATTTAGTACTTTGGTACGATTTTGGGAGTAGTTGTATAGGGCCGTGACGTCACAAAGTTTGCTAGTGAATTACCTGAATATTAATCGAATTTAATGAAATTCAAAATCTAAATAGTTCTTAGTTAGAGCTACGATGTTTTCTTTTACTTGAATGGAATATTTAGGCATTTATTGTTACTGGTATCTACATCCCTATTAAGTATTTTACCAAAGCAACCCTGATGATAAACTTCAAACTTCTAACAAGTTAACTGCCCAACAATTCCCTACGCAAAGCTTTACCCAATTTCAACCATCTGTACGTAATTTCGGTAACTACACTTGAATCTGCAAATCAAAATACCATTGTGTTGTCCCCAACCGATCTAACTTTCGACTAATCTAAGTCCTAAAACATTAAACCCTAGGCTATACACGCGTAAACATGTCTATTCAATTCAGCAGCGCATGAAACGTACGTACATACAGAAAGTTTCATATCCATTAGAATATACGGGAATACTGCTAACTTCAATATAATGTATGTAGTAAGGCTTGGTATAGACTTGCTGAACAATTTTATAAAACACATTCATGGAACTATTTTATCAGTCCACAGCTGATATTTATACAAACAGTGTTTGTGGCACCTTCGTTGTTATTATACCCATAACAAAATGGCTATTAAGCTACCAACTGTGCAATTGTCTAATATTGATTAACTTTTAATCGATATAAAATAACTTAAGTTTTTTTACCGCCATATTTGTATTTTTACTGTTACTTGTTGTGTTGTGTTACGTATACTTATATAGCAAATGAATAAAAAATAACATCCTCCGACCTCTATATGAACACACAAAAATCTTATTTACTGCAAATTGTACTCGTTCCGTTGCTATAGTAGCAGTTTGTACACATAAAGTTTATGCAAATATTAAGAAACTCCAACCATACAGACTCTACTGCATAGATAGTTTCAAAAGTAGACATTGCAGAAATGTATGAAAATCTCAATTAGTTACTTTCCAAAACTAGTTCATTCAAACTCAAAGTTGATATTCGTTTATTTATACAGAACCTTGCATAGGTATGTACCATTTCTACGGCTACATACTCTACATAGCTGCCTTGGTAGTAAGTAGTAATTCTGGTTTTTAATTAATAGTACTATCTGTTAGACAGTTAAAATCCCAGTGGCCCTCGTAAAGGTTTCCTTTAGTTTCGTAGTAATCCTGGCTTTCAAAAAGTACTTTTTAGGCTCAATTTAAAAGCACTAGCACCTATTACGGAATTTGGAAATATTATAAACACAAAATCACATGAATGTCTTTTTACGAGCGAGGGGCGTATCCCCGATAGTTCAGTAGAAATGTCCAAATGTTTTCTTTACAAACATTTAAGTAACATACAATCAACGTAACAAAAGACAACGTGAAAATCGCCTTGCAGTTTCTTTTGTGAATACCCGCTAACAACTAAACGGGCGAGGCAGGCGTGCCTACAGTAACCACTGTAAACTATTTGGGACTGCACAGGTGTTTTCCCTGATGAGAACAATTTACGTCAATCCCCAATAAAACCGCATCCAGCGTACCCTTATCATGTTAGAGCGTTCTTGGGTTGTTTGCTAGGGCTACCACAAAATACGTTGAATTGTTTAATTTGTATAGCTACATATTCGTTATAATATCGTAGGTATAATGAAAAATAAAATCGTTTTTATTCGAATGTATTTTATTAGTGCTACTTAATTTATACTTGTACTTCTGAAGTATGATTGCACAAGAAATCAATATTAATTGCTCTCCGTTTGGTTAAGTGCTTTAAAAATCTCATTAAGACACAAATGAGTACTCTATAAAATTTTGGCAAACATATTTAGGCAGATCTTTTCAATATCGGTCGCAGTGGGAAACCTTAGACTTGGCACGACTTTGTCTAGATTTCATTACCTAAAAGATATAAACAAGCAGCTCCATCGAGACTTGGCTAGTTTTTTGGTAACGCTTAGCTTTAAGTAATTGTTTTTGTCCTAGTTGCTTGAATAGACGTTAATCTTGTTCGTGCCCTAATAGTTAATCAGTAACCAGTAGATACCTTAATAAAACAGCACAGATAGTTGTAAAAAAATAAGCGTCTTATTTTCAATCGCTAACCCTAAGCGTTCGATCTGAGTGTTCCGTTCCCGCGCTCCTGCACCCGGCCTAATGTACCGTAGAGTCAGTAATGTATTTCTGTAGAACGCGAACGTTTGTGCTAAGCCCGGATGATGCTGCCTTATATCCCCCGTGCCAAATGCATGTACGAATTTTTAGTGTGTTCACATCCTTTTCTGACGGCCTTCCGGTGGATTTGGATCGGAAATAGTATTTTTTTTTTGTTGCGGTTCTTCGGATTTGTAGCTTCCCATAGTACAGAGGTGGGATTTGAATACATTTTTCGCTTCTGAATAAATTGATTCAATTTTATTTGCAAACAGACAGTATGGAGCCCATGAATTTATTCCATTTTAAGCTACACATTGAGTTCTCGGAAACATGTTTCAATTTCGTACATGTATAATGTATTTATGTAACGAGCTCACGGAGACTATTATTTTAGTGGAAGGTATATTCATATTTTATGTGTTTTGCAAAAACAATATTGGAACTGAACTATTAGACTTAGTTCGCTCGGTTGCAATCGGAAGCCCCTGTGGGGGAAGGTAAGAAAATAGGTGAAATATTTGATTGTACTCGTATATGGCATATTAGGAAGATACCTAGACCATGGGCATAATAATATAAAATGTTGTAGCGAATCACTGATATATTGAAGGTTACTAATGTGTTTTTTAAATACCAGAAGCGAATCGAACGGCGGTTTGCTAGTAATTTATATACATTAAATCGATAGTAAGTAGGTATTAAAATAAGCTTATTTAATTTCTAAATCGAATTATAGTTCATTCGCGTTAAGAAAATAATAGTGACTGACAGGTCAGTCACTATTTTCTTAACGCAAATGAACTATAGTAACTTGCGCGGGGGCGTCACTGATTTCCTGTCAAAAAGAAAATAGACATACACACAAACTAATACACAAATAGTTTCATAATTTAATCAAATCTGACATTTCCAATGAAACCCTATTCGTAGAACCAAGTATTCGCATAACATTGATACGTTACTTCATTCTCCAAAGCCACACCTGAACATTACAAACAAAAAACCCACGCAGTGCTCGAAATAATTGGTAAAGAAAAGGCGTTTCTCGGCATGAGAACAAGCAGCTGAATAAAAATAAACAGATGAAACGAAATGTAAGCAGACAGGTAATCTCGCTCGCGGCAAACACCCGGGGCTGTTTAGACCGGCACGTGAGAAGTCGCGGGTTACTTACAGGCCAACTAAGAGTAGTATTTTCTTTTTTAGACTGTACATTACTGGCAGTGTATTTTTATTTATTTATTTAACCTTTATTGCACAACTAGTTGTGCCGGCGGCGTCGCACGCTTGGATATCGGGTTTCAAAAATAACGGACTTCCATAAAATGGTACCACAATTTTAAGTTAAACTTCTAGCAATACATTGGTGAAAATCGCATTTAATTCCATGCAGTAGTTTCCGCGTGAGGCTCAGAAGGCAGAGGTCACTACCAAATAAATGAGCTATCGAGCCAATCATATTCACAATTTCCCAAAATTTCGTACGTAAGTACAAGTAAAGTTGTATGTATGTAGCTTAGAAACTTCCTAGACATCGCAATGCCTCGATGGGCTACCACAGCACGAACCTACTTTGACTTAGATCAACGAATATACGAGTACATTAGTAAACCTATCTTATCTAAATTTCAGAACTATATAAACGTAATTGAACCGTAAGAAAAACACATTAAAAACCGTTTGTTTGTCCATCACTGGAGTCTACGATTGTTTACAGTGATCAAATAACAATCTATTAAGAATATACTTCTAATAAATCCCTAATACACCCTTTTAATATGTGCTACACAAAAGAAAATTCCACGGTTCGTTTTATACAAAGAGTCTTATTCTCGCATTTCCGACACCAATTCGATCATGCTGTCCCGTTCAGTCTTATATAAGAAAACGGAACAGGACCAAAACGAGTACAACAGAATTGGAGCCCAGAGCATTTTCTTGAGGGCGGGAGGTCGAAATTTCAATTTCCGAACGGAAGAGATAAATTTCGAGTCGGTTATTGACGTTTCTTTAGCTCGGGCAGACGTTTGCCACTCGACGATTGATTACACTGTGCTGGATAAATAGAAATAAACCACCTCGCTACCTTCTGCCACCTAATATCGGCGCGTTGAGCTCCGCAAATTTGATCGCTTATTTCGTCAACGGTCTTTCTTTGTTCGGTTAGGATAGAACTTTTGTACCGTTTCTAAGTGAGAGTATGAGCGAAGTGACGTCATGTATTGATTCTCCAATAATTAAACACACGAAAAACGCCTACGATCTACCAGGTTTGGTTGTGGTACAACTTTTCGTTACCGTATCTATGCAAGAGTTCGAAATGGAGTGACGTCATGTACATATTAATGCTTTCCAATAATAAACACACAGAATACGCCTACAATCAACCAGGTTGTTTGATTGTGGTGGAATAGCTGTGGTGGAAGAGTCTTAAAAAACCTTCATTCAATAATAAGTAAGATAATAAGCATCAAAAACATTGTAACAAGAAGGTTTGAATGAACAATATTTTTTATTTACCTATACTTAAGAGGAGCAGGATTCTCAATTCAAACGGATACCATACTTAATACGCTTTTGACTATTATGATTATAGGAACAATTTGCCATTTTTACTGCAACATTATTTCTAATCATAAAACTGAAACCACTAGGATTATCCACTGAATTAACCAGCATTATTCATAATAAATAAATAAATAATAAGTGATTGAAAAGGGAAATGTGTGTGAAAGAAAATAGACGAATGAGGTGTAGACGCGGTCAAAGTCAAAGTCAGAGGTTTTTCAAAAAAACTTACAAAATCGTCAAAACAAACTACCACCGCTTCGGAAAACAGCATTCTACCGAGAAGAAACAGAAAAGAAACTGGTGTAAATAAAATCTATGAACGCAATTAAAAATTTGCCTAAAGCTGCTCTATGCTCTATAATATGGATAGGGTCCAACATACAACCTAATTTCCCAGCTTGACTACGGGATCAATGGTGCACAATTTCAAGGTAAACTTAGTTCAGTACCTACTACAACTCACCTAACACGGCAATATTCATAGCTAGCTAATGGAAGTGTGAATTATTCTGACTCGCCAAAGTTATGGCACAACTTGGGACGTACCTGGATTTGCTAGCTCCGGCGAGAACGATGTCTTAGGTGTCGGAGGGCTGATTTACATACTACAGCATCATAATACGATACCTAGCGAAGGAACTTGAATCCCTTTTCCATGAAATCGTGTTATATAAAGGAGATTTCACTAGAATATTTTTTGAACTTAACATTGTACAGCTTTAGTTACATACACATATTATATTTTAACTAACATTAACATATAAAAATGTTAAAATAATAATAGGCGATAAAAAAGAGTTAGAGAACATATAGATTTTCTCGCAGATTATTCTTGATAGAAATCACTCTGAAAGAACCGCTTCTTATAGTCATTGTCTGTCAATATGAATCAAGATACCCGTGTTTTTAGGACTATTTTATCTAATAATTTAAACTACTGAGCACCCCAAGAATGCAGTGATTTTCAAACGCTAACCTAACGAAATGTGAGACGGCCATTAAAAGCGATGGGACGATGACTTGAGAAAGATGCCTCCGAGAATAGATACAGATTGCCCATAATCGCGATGGTTGGCGTTCTCTAGACGGTCTAGGCTTCATTCATTGATTGATAATAATAACAATACTCTCGTGACGATTTTGGGCTACAGAACATCTTAAGCAAGTAACATAGCGATTCAATTGTTTGACAAAAGAAAATTGAACAAATTCTAACATGATAAATAGCTGGATTATTTATTAATGATCCTGCAATAAGAGAAAAAATGCTAAAGCAAAGCCAATAAATCTAGCTCAGTAAAAAAGATTTCGAAGATTTAGGCAGACACAATCTCTTAACGATCAAACAAAAACAAAGTGAGTGTTGTACTCTGTAAAAGGCTTACCAACCCATCATAAATATGATATTTTATGAGAAAAAAATATCAACCTCATTTGAAAGAACTCTGATTGAGCAAGAAATATTCACGGTCACATCTAGAAGGCAATCTAGCAGCTTCGGATACGATGGTCACTCCTATTAGCATATCTAAAAGCTCTCTAGAAACTTTTCAGGATAAAAACGGCTAAATTATGTTGCCAAGTTCCCTTGGAATGAAGTGAAAAAGAAATCCTTGGCAGGATATTTACGAGCTACGGCTAAATCGTTTTTATTGTTGACCATAACTTTATTTATGTTCTCGCCCCTGGGTTTCTCTCAGCAGGTCTTACTGAAAACCATTGCAGTGGGTTCCGTGTAGGCTACGGCTTATGTATATGCTTAATGAGGCCCTTTTTTGGTAATCGCTAAAAACGTCGTGTCCTGCCTTCTACTTCTGTGTTTTTTTTTATAGTAGCTTTCTTAAGCCTGATGGAAAGCGAAAGAGAAGCTCAAGTCGCTGTAACAACGGGCCAGTAATTGGTCCTGGCTACCTATCAGTTGCCACCGCCATGCCAGCCCAAATCTAACCCCCCACGAGCTCCGGAAACCCTACTCACCGGCAGAAACACGACCCTTTGACGACGTTGACACGAAGTTTTGACGGGCAGCAGCGTCACCAGAGCGAGAAGCTATGCCCTGCGATCGCTCAGCCGCCTGTCTAGCGTGGCGATTATGTGAAAAGCCTCCAGATCTTTGACCACAGTTGTGAACAACTGAAGAAGCCTTTGTCCAGCAGTGGAATGCGATAGTCTGATTATGATGATGATGATTTAATAATATTGGTAGGTACTGTATTTTTGTGCTGTTTTATACGAGTATAATAACCTATTTAAATAAATAACGTATACTTTACGTTAATTGCACCCCGAATCCCGATACCATTCCCACGCCATAAACAACGTCCAATGGAGCTCCCAAATTATACAATCCACATTAGAATTTGCCCCTTGTTCCCAATAAACAATTTATGGCGCCTCCTGATTATCGCCCTACCGTTGACTTGGAGATCGGTTGACCTCAAGATCGAATGTAAGATTTATAGAGGTCGTCTGCGACTTTGTACACAAAGGGCGAAAAGTGAGGCGCCTTGGTTGGTGTATTTATTTATAATAAGGTTTTGGGTTCGCTAAGCAAACAGTTTGGGATTGACTGATAGCTCTGGATAGGCTATTCGAGTATTTTGAATGTTTTTTATGTGTAATAGAGATCAAGTAAGCTTACGGGTCATAGTATCATGTTGTTGGAAGTAACAATAGTAACTGCGCAATACTATATGCATGTATTATACATACAAACCTTCCTCTTGAATTCCTCTATCTATTAAAAAACTGCATCAAATTATGTTGCATAGTTGTAAAGATCTAAGCATACATACAGACAGACAGTAAATGTGACTTTCTTTTATTTATACTATGTAGGGAAGAGAGATGTACCGTTCTACTAATAGAACAATGTTCTCTTCTAAGGATTCAAGTACGCAGAGAAATCCTGCAAAATTTGTTAAAGAGGATAAATCTGCGCAAACACTGGTCCCTTCTCTATTTCTCCACCCTCAAAATAGAATGGGACGACAGGTCTACATAACCGGAGCGATATCAGTTACATGGCTTAAGGAGGTTTCTAATGAATATGTTTGTATATCTGACAACTTCATGTTCAGGAAGACTGAGTAATTTCATAACAAAATTTGTCTGGATGTTCTGAAAGACATCCCTTGTCATTAACATGATATAAAAGATAAAAAATCTTAATTCAAGATCAAATATATACTTACCTACGCGTATTAGTATATAGCCAAAAAAATCGTCAAGTGTTTTGAGAGTTACTGTGAGGGAAAACAATACATCATGAAGAAACCACACCACAGTGCATATTTTAAGATTTTGTGAAGTGGACCAACCGTCACTTAGCCAGTATGATTGACTAAGGCCTTATTAATCTAGATTAGGGTAGCCCTGAGACACCCACTTTGGAGACAAAAATGAGCTGGTCGAAATAAACACAGTAAAAACCACACCAAGCTAGAGGTTCAAACGTAATATGAAGCTTAGTGTACCAACAGCTACTATACATTTGGTTTACAAAGGCAGATTCTTTTCTATTTGTACTATCGAGCCAGTATTGGTACTAAAAAAAAAACATCACCCGAAGTATTTTCATCTACCACTACAGTATGTATGTTTTCATTTTCAGTTACGTCATCATCGTTCATTTCATATGCGCATAGTAAACAAAGCAACTAAGGGCGGTGTGTTTTCACTTACTCGTTTCAACTTGAATTTACCAGTAGCCCAAGCACGAACTTTTCGTTAATGCGTAAAGTAAACGTTGCGTATTTGACGATACGTGATAAAATACGCAGAAAGAAAGTCATAACAATCGCCGACTCGATACGATTACGTCGGGGACGTCATCCTAACCTAAACGTTCAGAATCCATATCAAAGAGATTAGAGATATAAATCCGAATAAATATTTATTTAACTAACAGGTGAGTTAAATTAAATTTAATAATTAAATAATGTCTATAATAGTTAGAATTGAAAAAAAATATTATCGTAAACTATTAAAATTCTAACATTATTTTCAAGTTTAATAGAAATGCTGTTTTTGAACGTCTCTCGTTACGTTTGACACTTTGACAGAACGTCAAACAAAATTTTGTTGGCATATTTATTGTGAAACTATTTCATATTATTGAAAATAAATAAAATCAAGGAAAGCCATTTTATTTTGAAGATCATAAGTCGTATCCATTTGGAAAAGAATCAGATGGAAGCTGATTCCAAAGAAGTGCAGTTGGCACGAGGCGAAAATTGCGTGTGGATGACTTTCAACTATCAAGATGATATGGATGAAATCTTGTTATTGCAACCAATAAACTTTTCCTAAATTAAAGGAGGCGTACCGTACATTCAGCAGAGGATGGAGCGAGGTCAATAGATTGAATAAGAAATAGTTCGGAATTATTTTTGTATTATCTTTTGAATACATAAAAATGATTAAATATACATAAAAACATTTGTCTTTAATTTACAAAGCTAATAGCCACGAATGTCTACTACCGTTCCCATAGAATCCGTGAGGATTCACAGGGACTGGAAATAGACAGTTACTCGAGGAGACTTCCCCAGGTTGTACCCTATCGCCAACCTGCCTGCCCAGCGTGGTAAAGCCTATAAGGCCAATATCCAACAGTGGACTGCGTAAGTTTATCATTTGATATCAGCGTATTACGTGAACATCTTGGAGAGCTTTGTATTACTTTTATATTAAAAATGACTAAGCTCACTTCGAAACATAGTCAATAAGTAGAAAAATCTAAATTATCAAGTAAAATATCTTGTCTCACTTAAAAATTTTAAGTGGCGAAGTATTCGTAAGGTCTCGATAGCCAGCCTTTGACATTTACTTTATCATACGTCAAAACAAGTTCGCGCATGCGCTTTAGTACAAATTGGTTTACGTTACGATACGAAGGCGATGATTTTCACTACGTTAACGTACGTAAACGTAGTACCTCTTACGCACGATAGGGGCGCTGTACCAAGTTTCATACAAATGTTTACGGTAACGTTACGCATACTTTTTCGAAAATGTTCGTGCTAGGCACACAGTTCCCTTGTTCTGTATAAAGAGAGTTACACAGTATTTTGTGAAATCATGGACTCGTTTACGTTCAACAATACTTCTCTGATTAAACAGGGAGCTTAATTGAAATTTAACAAAGTGGGACTTTGAGACAATACACTTATTATACCTACAGAAACTTGTTCGCCGTGCCTGTAAAAGACTGGTGTGACTCAATCGAATTGTTGTTATGTGTGTTATGAGAAACTGGATAGAATAGAAAGACTAATTAGCTTTTTTATATACCTACCGGTATTTCAAACACAAAAAAGTGCAACTCTCAGTTATTTTTGTTCTCGTAGTCAGATCGAATCACCGCAGAACCCTTTCAGAACCCGAGGGTAAATTTCTTAGCGTGCTTTCCAATGTACGAAGGTGCTAAGTAGTAAAAAATATGTAGATTAATGTAATAACCGATTTTCTCCTAAACCTCCTTACGTCTTAGTCTTAGTAAGTACCGGTTGCATTTTTGCAACCAATAAGTACCAAAAGAGGCCATTCATTATTAATATTATATTATAGATAGATGTATATTCACATGAATATTTATCTATATTCTGACGAGTATTTGCCTAGTCCGCAATTATGGCGAAGTGAATTTCGAATGAAACCTCAATTCTACGACGAAAATTATGCGTTGTATACCCTTATTATAAATGTATAGAAGACAGCTTTGAATATCAGACAGTAGAGAGAACGGTTATCGGCTCTCCGAGCCTCGTTAAATGATGCACGTGGTGCATAATACCATCCATTGTTCGATTTAGATTAATTTCTGAGCTAATGTTGATTTTGCAGGTTCGTTGGGCGAAAGCGTTTGTTATTTATAACATCATTTTCGGGTCTTCGGATAGCAGTTTGGCTGGGTAAATTTGTGTTCATTTTAGTGGTGGTGTTTTTTTTTAGTCGGCATGGTTGATGGTTGCGGACTATAAGGTGCAATACAACGTGACGTTCTTAAATAGCAATAGCCTGGATATCAAGGTACACGCGTTTCTTATCTGCAAAAATGAAAGAATGCAGTCAGGAGGAAGATTTTATTCCACGATCGGTAATTACAACAATATAATTTAATAATTGAAACAGTTTGCACGATTGCAGCCCTCTTTAGAAAATTAGACTGATTGTTGTATGATTTTCAGCAGGCCTAAAAACCTGGACCAGGAACCCTCTTAGAGGAACTCCGAGGGCGCCACTAATACATTGTAATGGAATATCCCACTATTACGGAAAAGGTATGATCTAACTAACTAACCACTGATAGCATTTTACACTTAACACTGAAAAAAATCATGATGCGCATTTTTATTCCCTATTGCTCCATCTCTGTCAAACTAAGTTGTATACATCAACCCTGATGGCTGCGTAATACTTCGGATGGGAACGTAAATTTGTTTTTGTCCATGCATCGCTTTCGTCTCGTATTTTCCGTAAAATATTCCGGCTCTTTGAAATATTCATGGCAATACATCGAAATTGGCAATTAGAATGTTCATTAGGTGGAAAATTAAAAAACAAAAACACACATTCCATCCTCTCGTTGATAGAACCCTTGTACGAAGATCGTTCAGAAGGCGTAGTCGCTACTAAGTGAGCCACTGAACCAGTCAATAAATTTTCCGTATTCCTTATGCCTACTTAGATAGGTAAGTTATCATCCTCTTAGCGTTATCCCGGTTTGTGCCTCTAGGCCCAGGGTCCGCTTTGACCATGATCCTAGATTTAGCGAGTCTCGTTATTACATTGAAGCGACTGCCATCTGACCTTCGTAACCCTCAGAAAGGGGAACCAGACTTTGGATCATGGTTACACATTCAGAATTAAACTGGATGTGCAGGTTTCCTCACGATGTTTTCCTTCACCGCTAAGCTAGTGGTATAATTCCGCACATAGATTTTTGCAAATCCAGAGGTGCGTGCCCCGCGCGGATTCGAACCGACGACCTCACGTGTGTGAAGCTACGATCTTACCACTAGGCTACTTAGATAGGTAAGTATGCACCTAAAAATATTTTTTCACAGTTATTTCCTTACTAAGTACTGCATGTTAAATTCAACGTTTTGTAACCATCTTCAAAGACTAAATAAACACATCACATAGGTTCGGTGCTCCGATCCTAAAGTTCGAATAAGTAGCTTGTGTTATGGGTATCAGAACAACAAAGAAAGCACAAAATATGTAATATTATATTTAAATACAAACACCCAGACACTGAACAAACAAATCCATAGAAACAATAGAATCAAACCTATAATAATATGGTTTGTTCTTTACTTGCATTTTTATTAATTTAACCATTAGTTTTTTTTTCAGCTTTGTTGTTTTTTATATCGATATTTTTGTACTGAACAAATGGTTTTCATTTGGGTCCCACAAACAATCTGTCTAATGTGTTTCCGCACAAAGCTCAACGTAATTCCCAAAATAGCAACAAGAAACAACGATAATTGTCCACCAGTTTTCACGTGACCACCGTACAGGAAATCGCATTAATACTTATTAAAAGGTCCGTTTCCCACAAAAGCTAGGAACCGTTAATCAACGCAAGCGGAAGGGTCAACTGGACACGCCGCCCAGTGTAAGACGAACCGCCATTTGGAAATAAGGTAGTCATCTTTTAACCAATTTTGGGGGGACGGAGAGGTCATATTATTGTGGCTTGTGCAGGATCTGAGGGGACAACATTTTCATGTAAAGAATCCAATTAGCCCACGACAGGTGGGTGCACAATCCGAGTACAACATAACAACATGTGCAAAGGAAGTGTGGGGTGAATTTTTTATACGCAATGCAAACGTTTACCTTTGAATGGAAAGGGTTAAAGGCTCCTCAAAATGGTTGGATAATTTGTACAGCTGTTTTTTCAGAGGGAAATATGGTTTATTTTTAGATCGTTATATATAGTTAAAGTTTAGGACGCACTAAAGTCAACGATATAAGTGGAGTGATCGGAACTATCCTTTGGACCGACGTACCCGTAAGGATGCTTGCGTTCGACTGAGTCGTTGACGTCTTGCATTTATTCACGCTAACGGAAGGTAGGTAGAAAAAAAAGAATTCAAAACTACATGCACAATTTTATTGTCATCTTTCTCCAATTGTGTTGCAATGAAACTATAACTATAATATAAAATACATATATAAAAACCTGCTTCAGTACGAAAAATAGTTAAGACGTTGACTGTTTGATACGTATTTAATCATACTTGTGAAATTCGGGTAATGTTTCTTATGAATAATTTGTGATTTATCAACTGTTGTTCCATTTAAGCACACTCATCTTTCACCTAATGTTCTTATCAATAAAATTATTAGTATTTTAGTAACTTACTTTCATGGAAAATCTCCAATCGAGTACTTAAATCTCCTCGAGATCTTTAATTTAAAAGCTTTATAGCAACAGAGTTATTACTAAGTAGGTATACTATTATACCTTACCTATACTATTTTTATTTTTACTATCTACATAATGACAAATATTATTTTATCTTTATTCACGGATATGATAACAAGGCACCGAGCTTCACTCTGTATTAAAAATCATAAGAAACTTAATCAGTAAACTTGAGGTTTCGTAAAATAAAGGTATTTTTCCTATTAAAATTATCGGCAAAAATTAATCGGAAAAGTTACCAAAACCAAATCGTCCGGGAGGGATTTAATTTTGTGGCATTTTCCATTGTCTTAGCTTTGCCGAGTTTTAGGGATCTGTATTGAAAGCAAAATGAAAAGAGGGAGGTGTCTCTACCTTATTTTAATGTTAATCTGTCAATAAATTTTGATGTAGGTACCTATGTTCCACAGTCAACGTATGTTTAAAAATTTCATGCGTAACTCTTTCTTAAAAGATATATTACGTACATTATACGCACATAATGCTATTTGTGGTTTTCAGATTAAGTACAGGACCATCCCATCTAAGTAGATGGGATGATATAGGTTTTGCTTGTACCAAGGAATATGCTTCTGCCGTTTCCTGAGATTCTTCTACGACACCAATAGAATGACCTCATCCTATTGGTGGTAGAAGACAATAAAGGGAATCTTAGGAAACGGGCAGAAGGACACCAATAGGATGATCTCATCCTTTTGGTCGTAGAAGACAATAAAGGGAATCTTAGGAAACGGGCAGAAGGACACCAATAGGATGATCTCATCCTTTTGGTCGTAGAAGACAATAAAGGGAATCTTAGGAAACGGGCAGAAGGACACCAATAGGATGATCTCATCCTTTTGGTCGTAGAAGACAATAAAGGGAATCTTAGGAAACGGGCAGAAGGACACCAATAGGATGATCTCATCCTTTTGGTCGTAGAAGACAATAAAGGGAATCTTAGGAAACGGGCAGAAGGACACCAATAGGATGATCTCATCCTTTTGGTCGTAGAAGACAATTAAGGGAATCTCAGAAAACGGGCAGAAGCATAAACCTTGGTACAAACAAAACCTACTGAGGTCGCCAACCCGCCTGCCAAACGGACCTATACAGAAATTTAAGCAAATAATTGGGTACGAAACCCTAAAAAAGGGGTGTGGTGTCTCAACGTTGCCATAGCGACGGTTTTTATTATGTGTCATTGAAAATAAATACACCTATAATATGAAGACGGTTTTCATTCTATTTAGTAAATAAATACATATCAAATGGCGACGAGGATGGACCACCAAGAAATGTCACCGAACTACGAACCTTTTTAGGCATGGCAAATTTCTACAACAAATTTATTCCAAATTTAACGTCAATTACGAGTCCTCTAAACGAACTACTAAAAACTGGAGTTGATTTTCAATGGACGAAGGAATGTGAAGAAAGTTTCAAGGCAATTAAAATGCATATCTTAAGTGACAGCGTTCTAGCACACTTTGACCCCAATAAACCTGTGATACTTGCAACAGATGCTTCACCGACTGGCTTGGGCGCAGTTCTGTCTCACAGGCTACCGAATGGTTCTGAAAGACCAATTGCATTTGCCTCCAGAACTCTGTCTAAAAGTGAGAAAAATTACAGCCAAATCGACAAAGAGGCTACAGCTATCTACTGGGGCTTAAAGAAATTTTTTCATTACTGCTACGGAAGAAAATTTATTTTAGTTACTGATCATAAGCCCCTCACAGCAATTTTCCACCCACACAAGACTTTGCCGACAATGAGTACTATGCGCCTGTTTCACTACGCCCATTTTCTTTCTGGATTTGATTATTCCATTGAATACCGCTCATCACTGAACAATAGTAATGCTGATTTCTTATCCCGATTTCCGGTTGACAGGACTCCTGAAAATAAAATTGACAGAATCACTACTTACCAGACACAATTAATCAATACACTGAGTATAAGTCCAGAAATCATTAAAGAAGAAACGCGAAAGGATACAGAACTACAAACGGTAATTCAAGCCTTGCTAGCTGGCCGACCACTGAAACAATTGGGCTATAAAGATCATGAATTCACAGTTCAAGATAATTGCTTATTTAGAGGAACAAGAATTGTAATACCACAAACCCTACGAATTTCTGCATTAGATGAATTACACGCTGGACATATAGGAATTGTAAAAATGAAACTTTTGGCTCGAAGTTTCATATACTGGAAGAATATCGATCAGGACATAGAAGACAAAGTTAACGCGTGCCGAACCTGTCGAATGCAACAAAACGAACCTACAAAAGCACCACTACACCATTGGGAAATTCCTGCTAGTCCTTGGCAAAGGATTCATATTGATTTTGCAGGTCCAATAGCGGGCTATCAACTGTTCATAGTCGTGGACGCATTCTCCAAATGGGTAGAAGTCTTGCCAACGAAATCGACTACAAGTGCTTGGTGTATTACTAAGTTAAAAGATATTTTCGCTACATTTGGAATTCCCCATGTACTGGTGTCGGATAATGGACGTCAGTTTACGTCCACAGAATTTGAGACGTACCTCAAACAATCGGGTATCATTCACAAGACCAGCGCTCCTTATCATCCGGCTACAAATGGACAAGCAGAAAGGTTCGTTCAAACAATTAAAAAATCACTGAGACGGATTGCAGAGAATTCAGGAAACATTAGTGAAAAAGTAAGATCAGTTATCACCCAAATTCGACAGACCCCGAACAACGCCGGCCAGACTCCATATCAACTAATGTTCAACAGAGATATACGGACAAAATTACACACGATTTTTCAAAAGAATGTACATTTCCACTCTTCACAAACCCCCGAAGCGCCGGTGAAAAAGACATTCGTCACTGGCGAAAAGGTGCAGGTGCGGACTTATAGTGACCCTTCCCAAAAGTGGGAATTCGGGAAGGTGATCCGGCGTCTGGGAAGTGTACACTACGAGGTAACTACAGAAGGGGGGAAGACCTTGCGGCGCCACATTGACCAAATGCTTCCAGCCGGGAGAGTAGCCCTAAGGGACCCGACTAGGGAATTCACGGCGGAGGACTGTGGTGTCTCAACGTTGCCATAGCGACGGTTTTTATTATGTGTCATTGAAAATAAATACACCTATAATATGAAGACGGTTTTCATTCTATTTAGTAAATAAATACATATCAAGGGGTTTGGAAATAATAAACGTTTATATTACTACTAAAGAACCGTCGAGTCAGCAGCTACTCTAAATCTATGAAGCCCACCCACCTCTTCACTTATTATTTTCGTTTTCTTCAACCACAGTTCTTCCGAACGTTCGAGAAGTAATTTCCATTGGCCTCAAAACATCCGAGCAATAATGTTGTTTTTTCCAAAAGTCTTCGCCAATAATTTTCAGGGCATTTTCTTTTCTTTTGAAGAAAAATTTGTGCTTTTACGAAGTCGATCAGTCTGCGAGTTTTTGTTTGAATTAATAAGGGAAACGTTTATGTTTGTAAACTTATTTCTTTAGTATAGAAATAAGGTACAGATTCTTGAATACTAAAATAAGCCACGTCTTGGTTCTGTTAAAAAAGAAAACTAATAAAAACATAACTTATCAAGATTCTTTACGCCCTATCTGGCTAAAAGGCCATTATACTGATAAATCATTATTCTTCATTCACTTGATCACCATCCGACCTCTTCCCGTGGCTATCGTAAGATTTGACTTTTTTATTTTAGCTCCTCAATCGGTGGTAAGATTTACCCGCCTGGCTGGAGACCACTATACTCGTCAGAATACTTAAATAATGATAATATTGGTAAGAATAAATGAATAATTGTTTCACTGTTTTATGTACTTAACTACTTTTCGAAAATCAGTAAGTACTCGTATCAACACAAACCATAGTGGTTTTCGAATACTGTACACAAATATTTTGTTGTGCACAATAAACAATTTAAAAAAATACTGTGAGCAGCCTACATCAGAAATATTTGGATTAAATTTTTACCTTTGCAAGCATACACAGTAACACACATTGGTTTATACAGAGACATCACAATTTCGACTGCAAAAGCCTATCTCCCCTTTGCAAGCGAGCCCTCCCCATACAACCACACCACAGGATCTGATTAAATATAAATCCCCAGAGATATTCTCTCTCCATTAGCAGTCTATGTGAGTTTTGGGATTAAAAAATAACGTGCCCTCTCACACATTTCAATTTGGTCACCGGTTATATATCTGGTTTAATTTTGTCGTTGGATTAGCTGATTTATTTTGCATGTGGACTGTTACTTTACTGCTTCGGCCATTACGCGGGTGAAGCAGGTAAAGTCTTTTAAACATAAATAAACATTTTTTTATATACCTGGCTGGCTTGATGTGTTTTTTTATTGCTGTGGGTGGCAGACGAGCAAGATCTGATGTCAATCGGTTGCCGCCGCTCATAGACTCTGCAATGCCAGGGGCACAGCTTAGCCGCTACCGTGAGGAAATAGTTCTCTTTAGACCACGTTTGAAGAAAGACAAGTCGTAGCGATCAGGAAACACCGCGGCTGGGAGCTCTGTGTGTGATGCTGAGCGCTTACCGCAGCCTATGGACCCCTGCAACACCAGGGATAGGGACAACACGAGCCTACGTTGGTTGGAGGTGGGTTCACCTTTTGGGCCGCTCCCACAGCTTCCTTCTAGAGGGGTAAGCAAGTTGGAGCCTTTTCTGTTCAGGCTGCGCCAGTATTGTCGTGGTGGACATATTTTTAGGACTCACAGCACCATCTTTGGTGCGCTTTGAGGAAGGTATTTCCCGTCTCACTTCCACCATACCGAGGCGGTGATGAGTTCCAAAAAGCCTGCAGCGATGAGGTATGCGTAAATGCATTCGCTCCGGTAAAAAAAGGATATCATACTAGCATTACCAACTCAAGCAATTCCAAGCCAAGCAAATACAAGCTTCGGTTTCATTTAGGACAAGATGGCGCTGTGTGGCCCAGCGTGGCATGTATAACATGTGTTGCTATTTATTTATTTCATCGCTATTACGCAATGCAGACCAAGTGTTCTATGTGTATATTATGATATGTACAAAATCTGTCTGGGCTGTCTACCTTTGCTAGATTAGATAAGTTTATTTTTCGTGAGCGCATAAATTGTAAGCTCCTCTTTTGGCGCTTACCCTACCCCGCGACGTAATCCAGGATCAATGTGACGTCTCTAATCTACAAATACGATAAAATCCTGACGGGAATCGGACACATTCAATATCAATTTGGGGATATTCGTATTCTAAATAAAACACGGTTTTGCCTTTTGTGGAAATTGGAAGGGGAGGATTAATGTAACATATTTTTTTTTATTACAAAGTTAAATCTTGAACGTTTGTTGTTGTCCTGTTTTGATCGGAAATGTGATTATTATTACTAACTAATAACCTACTACCGAATAAGTCCAGTATTAAAAACTTGACTGGCTCAATGGCTTATTTGGTAAACCTCTGCCTTCTGAGCCAAGGGTCGTGGATTCGATTCCCGCACAACATTTGTGTTCATGAACAATGTCTGTTTGTATTGGTCTGGGTGTTTACTATGTATATGTCACCGGAAAATAGCAAGAATCGTAAGTTGATCAATTTCCTAGGTAGTTGATTAACTTCCGGAAAATAATAAACGGCAGTTGAAATGTATTATTTAACGTATGTATTTTAGTAAATTGATCATTTTACGGGGTCTTGCCGTAAAATCATCCGACGAAGGTGAGGTGAACGTTGATTGGTTCAATGGCTCACGTGGCGTTATCCCGGCAACCAATCAGGGAACAGTGTATTAAGTTACGGGTAATAGTGCACCGTTAAATAGTACATTGAGCAACGATTGGCCCATTTGAGGACGATTTTACGTGTGTCAAAATCGTAAATTATTAAATGACTGTCAGGCTACCGTAAATTGATCAACTAACTGAAATCCATTGCGTTAAATAATACATTTCAACTACCGTTTGCTATTTTCCGAAAGTTAATCAACTACCTAGGAAATTGATCAACTTACGATTCTTGCTATTTTCCGGTGACATATATGTATTTATTTATAAAAAAAAGGATCTAAGTATGTTTATCAGTTGGTATATTAGACCATGGTACAAGCTTCGGCTTAGTTTGGGGCTAGATGACGATGTATGCCCAGCGTTACCACTACACTAAGAACCATTTAAGGTCGCACCCCATCTCATCCCGTGGGTGTCGTAGAAGACATTGTTATAATATCGTGATGTAAAACCAGATTGATGACAATAAATGTTTTCTTATGAATAATCGTCTCATCAATGTTGTCTCTTATAGTATTCAAAGTACCAATTCAGAAGGCACTTGAAATGAATAAATCAGAGTGAATCGTATATTCAATATTCATATTCAAGAATCAATTCAAAAAGACGTAAAAAGGACTAGAAACCATTTTATTTCGCGCCGACACACAATTTCGCATCATTAGACTCCTGTCGTGAAACAATTGAATGTCATAAAAAGCGAAATCGATCCTCGGTTCAGACGAAACAACGTTACATTACAAAGGAAACGCGCCGTAAAACGGGAACCGAAAACGATATCTACGCGCAATGCAAATTATCACGCAAAAAAAGGAGGTGAAATTGGTCTCGACTCGACTATAAACGTTCCGTAGGTGTAATAGAAACCTGATATTAACGTTTGTACAATATACGATTGCGCAATTCTTTGTTAGGGCTATGCTCGGCGTCTCTCTAAGAGATCGGATCCGAAATGAAGTGATCCAGCAAAGAACCAAAGTTACCGACGTAGCTCACCAGATCAGTAAGCTGAAGTGGCAGTGGGCTGGCCATATCAGCCGCAGAACCGATAACCGTTGGGGTAAACGAGTTCTGGAGTGGAGACCGCGTCTCGGCAAACGTAGTGTAGGACGCATTTCTATTGATAGCTATGAACGAGCGTAACGAGCGTAAAGTGTAACGAACCTTAAGGGTTTCAAAAGAAGTTAAAATTGACAAAATATAGTCTATAGTCTCTTGGAACCAAAGATAACTTTCAACGTTTACCACCAACACGTGTTAACAAGGTGCTTAAGAGCGGACCTCTAATGCGAACAAGAAATATTATCGCAAAAAAAAATCATGCGAATCCCTAAAAATCTCTCATTCTTCTGGTAGGCGAGGCCAAGCGGACGAATTTAATCGGCTAAGTCGACGGATTAACGTTTTCGACGGACGAAATCATCGCTTAGCGAATGCCGGGGCCGAAATGGTGGTGGTATGCGTTCGGATAAAGCTTTTGCTTTCGGATTGGGACGATAACGATGGTATAGAAACGTGCTTCAAATGTATGCTGATTTTATTTTTGTGTCTAGACTAGACGACTAGCGGGGTTTTCACGAAGTTGGAAACATTTTGAAAGAAAAACCGTTTAGATTAGAACACATTTTGATTGTGTTTTGTAATGTGTGTTTTTGTAACATGTGTTTTGTAATAAGTAACTTGTGTTTTGTAATACGTAACTTGCGTTTTGCTAAACACCTTTTTTAAGCGAGAGGCGGCAGACGAGCAAATGTAATGCCTGATGGTAAGCAGTAAGTTGGCTCCACAAAACCAACTCGCGAGGCAAGAAGTTCTTCATAAAGCGTACAGTGGAGGATCGCCAAACATCAGGATGATGAGGAAGGAATTGCAATCGATTACGTGTGGTGCGGCGAAGAAACTCAGTACGATACAAAAAAACCTAAAGTAATTGTTTTTTAAAGTAGCATGATAGCCATTATTCCCTGGGTCTGATGGAAAGTAAGTCAGAGACACAAGTTGCTGTCCGGCTGAAAATCACATCCGCAGGAAGAAATAGGGCAGTATTTTTTATGACCCCCGCAAACGTGTCTGAAGGTCACCAGATTTTCTTTTTTTATTGCTTGTAGTAGCAGACGAGCAGGCGGCCTGTCTGATGTTAAACAGTAACCGCCGCCCATGGACACCAGCGATGCCAGGAGCATAGCCATGCCGCTGCCTACCGTGAGGAAAGAGCTTTCTTTAAACCACGCTTAAAGAAGGACATGTCGTAGCGATCAGGGAACACCGAGGTCGTTCCAGAGTTTGCAAGTCCGTGGAAGAAATGAACGCTGAAAACGAACTGTTCTGGACAAGATCGTCTCCAGGTGATATGGATGGACCCTACCGCAGCGTCTAGTAGTGCTAGATGGTAAACTTTTAAACTTCAGCCCATAGGCACTGCAACACCAGGGGATTTGTATTGATTTCTGTCACTGCTCCAATTCAGTCATACCGTATAGGTAAAAGGTACCCAAATCGCGCTTGCTAATTTTATTTTCCTCTTTCGTCTGACAGAAAAACAGTCGCAAATAACGGAAAACATTTGAATGGAAACTGAACCAGTAAGCTCATTTAAGAGCTTCCAAAGCCTTAAGTTAGGGATGGCATTAAGGTACTTATTGATTGAATAAAGGTTTCTTTTCACTTATGAAGAGCATTAATAAAGTTCAGGTTAATGAGGATATGTAAAAACCTTGAAAACATTCACCATTAAAAAAAATCCTTGATAACATTATGTGTACCTATTTTTTTTTACTTAAAACAAGCACTTTTATGAGTTGTCAACATAAATAATACTACCGCCGGGTTCAGGAAATTGCTTCAATAGAGAAGAACTGACACGAAACTCGATAAATTCACTAAAATATTTCAATAAAATAGAGCGATTTTATCGCCCATTCGCTTAACAGCAAATTTATTTTTACAAGTGTCCGTTTTAATGTGTAACTGTATCCGTCTTGTTGAGCATGTCTTTCGCCATACGGAAGGCATGCTCAACAGATGTTTAACTTTTTTGTGGTAAGACGGTACCTATAATTATGTATAATCTATAGCATTTGCGACTTTTCCTAATGGATACGACTTAGTGACCTTGAAAAGCGTCCTACCAATTTCTCAGGAGCAGGCAACGCGCACCTGTGACTCACCTAGTGTTGCGGTCTCTATGGGCTCTCTATGAAGTGGTCACTTATCATCAGGTGTCCTTCAGGCTTGCTAGGCCCTATTTCATTAAGAAAAATATTTGAAAACTTTTGTCACTTGAGTTTATAAGTGATGTAGGTGAGTGTATCTAGGTATTTACAAATCGAAGCGTTTTGTCAACATCGCCACCCCTACCCAAAATGACTAGGCATTAAGTGTTCATCTCAATACTCCACTCAGTGGGTTTTTGCCGTCATTAGCTTTGCCTCTTTGTGCACTTCGCAAAAAAGACCGCGGATATTGATGGGTTTATGAGCCGCTCAGTTTTGCGTTTTTTTATCGGCTTCCGATAGCTTGGTGAGTGCTTTGAAGCACTGTTTGCCACGTGGAGCAAATACAAAAAAGAGATGTTGTACCCGATATTTTCTATGAAACAGGACGTGTCAGAAGGGGATATTATTGTGACACGCCTTTTACAGGGGGTAAAGGGGGTATTATTTTGACATGCCTTCATATTCATTTAGCGGCTAAAAACACAGCTATCCACTAATCTCTACTTTTCATGTAGTTTTGTTATCTAGATGTCAGTAAATACTCGTAGAAATAAAAGGGATGTTCTCAGAATCAGTAGTGTAGGAAATATTTTTCTCAGATGCAAAGTCCGAATAACGTGTATTGTAGCCAACCTAATTACGCCCCTGATATTTTGAATTTGTTCTTCATATTGACAATAGAGTCAATTGAAAACAAAGCTGTACGTCCTAACACCGGCACCTACTAGATCAGACGAATAGACCACGCCCACTATTGATATTAAAGCGATGACGTCAGGATCTAGTTGGGTATCACAGTGAACAGTTGCACTCTAGAACTCGTTTACCCCAACAGTTGTCGGTTCTGCGGCTAATATGGCCAGCTTATTGCCACTTCAGATAGTTAATCCGATGACCTATGTCGATGACTCTCTTTATCGGTTCACTTCATTCTAGACTCGACAAACGAATATTATACAGCATACCAATTCTAATAATAATTTATATTGGAAAGCACCGTCGCTATGTACTCTTTCCTTCCAATATTTCCCTTTATTTCAAAGGAGACGCTTTGCCGGTGAAATGTTTCGGAACGGACTCATTATAGGCCCCTGCACTCTTTGTGTTACGTTTGTTTAGTTATTTTTTCTTCTTTTATGTTCCAGCTCTGGCTTTACGCTATATTTTGAACAAAAATGGTGAGAACTTGCCTCTAACTTCACTCGTAAAAGAATTTTCCTAATCGGATTTTGCGCAAGTTGTTTGTGACATACCGCCTCCCCCCGGAGACGGCATGAAGGTGCCTAATGCATTCCCCTATTTAAAAAAAGGTCAGGTGACGATGGCTTGGAGTGATAAAATGATTTTTTTTTATGCGAGCGGCGGCAGACGAGCCACTGATGCCTGATGGTAAGCAGTCGACTCCGCCCATGGAGGGGCCTATTAAATATAAATACGCTAATTTCTTGAGGAAAGATTGTCCAAGGAAGTTGGTTCCACAAAACCGAGCGCGAGGCAAGAACATCCACATGAAGCGTACAGGCGAGGATCGCCAACCATCGAGATGATGAGGATGGAATTGCAATCGGTTAAGTGTGGTGCGGTGAAAAAACTCAGCTGCAGGTTGTAAGCCAAACAATTCTTCAGAACATTAGATACCTATACGATATTACAGATAGTTCGTTTCCTTACATACAAGCTACTCTACTCATAAAATGAAACTCATCAAAGGTATTATTATAATGGGAACATCAAATCCTCGGTTCACAAAAGCATTTCAATGTTATTGCAATAACAGCTCATTACCGTAATCACTTTGAACATTCCGCGTAATTATAAATTTCATTTTGTCCTTAAATTAATGTATCAGCATATTATGTTAATAGGTTTTATCTTGCCACCGACCGCCGTTCATGTTGTATTACACGATAATTTATAGAGCGGTTTTGTTGTTAAAATTTTTGTTGTTAAAATGTCCGGTGCAAATGTTGCGGTGGAAGACAATTTACATTTGACCTATTTTTATGTTTTGTATTCAATGTTTTTATTTTAATTAATTGAAAAAATAGTAATGGAATTTTTTCGAAGCTCTCTTTTCTGGTATTTATATCCGTTATATCCGTTATTAAATTTAAAAATAATACCTTCATTTGGTATAAGACTTCTTGATCCATGTGAACTTTTGTTCAGTGTTGTTGTGAATCAGATGGTAATTTTTAAACGCTTGAAAAGATAAATTAAATCTACGGACCACTTAAACATTTAAAGATAAGAGCATTTTCTCATTAAGTTCTAATTAAACTTCTAATTAAAGTATTTAACCTACGTGAAATACAAGTTGGTAGTAAATCATTATAACCTGCTGTACTTTACATAGATCTAATTCAATTATTTTGGTGGACATTAAATAGTAAGCATATTACTCGTAGCATATTAGGGCCCCTATGACTTTGACAGAAAACTATTTTGTTAGATCTGACAGTCCTGGGACTTTGTATTTGATCGATCGCGTGGCCCTGGAAATTTGCCCAAATCACCGCACTAGTTGACTGTAATACCTTGTCTATAAATGTTTGTTTTTGTGCAATGAAGAAATATCTATCTATCACCCACTGGGAAAGAGGGGTCTGATAGTAAGTATTTCTCTATCTACCTAAGGTTGTTATGTAACAGGTTTATCAAAAATAAACATGTTATTTGTTAGGAATCCATCAACAGCGTCCGTGTGGAGCGGCTATAAACAAAGGAGCTTTGAGGAACAAACAATTACTCTGACCACTCGCAGACCTAATCTGGGTGTTCGCTTGTTCGCATTGGTCCGGGAAAGAGACTTTTACACCTTGCGATTTCTGTGTTACTCAGTCTTATCACCTTCTTACTTATATTTTCCTGGTTCCCTCTTATTCTAATTAAGTGACGACTTTGGTGTCGCTACAGTTAGAGCATTTATGGCCAAAATCGTCAGCAATCGTCCAGAGTGTGTTCTGACTGCTACATTTTATTGTTTCAGGAGCTTTTTTCCTACAGCCTGCGTAGTAGGATTTGCTACTATAAAAAAAGATTTTACGGTGTCATTAGGCTAAAGAATTAAAGTTTACCGAACAAAAATGATATTGGCTTGAAGCCTGGGGTAGACATATGTGGCGCAAATTAAAGGAGGCTTACGTTCAGGGTAGGTACTCTTGAACCAAATGGGATTGGGATCGAAATCTTCTGCAGGATGTAGTACAGATAATATACAGAGAATGAATGAACTATGACTTGGGGTGGTCATAATGTAACAAAATGTAAACTACCAAATACAGGAAAATTTAAATATACGTTCATTTATGATTAAATATTACTTAATTTGTTAGGATTGAAATCGAGATTGGTTTCATGAGTAGGCCACCTGCAGTGGATTGCCCTCGCCTGTTGATTGACTATTACAAAGATTGTGGTGTGATTTAAAGAAGGTCTACGTTCTTTTATACCACTAATATGGTGGCAACAAGCCTACGGCCCGCCCAATGTCACGATTACCGCAGCTTATGAACGCCTGCAACACCAGGGTAACACGCGCGTTGCCCATCCTTAACCCCCGGCAGCCGATGCAAGACCCTACAAGCCCAAAAACCTTACCCACCGGTACAGACAGGTCTTAGAGGTCGTTTAGCTGCTGTATTCTACATCACATGGTGGAGGTACTTCCCTGGGCGAGCAGCTCAATTCGAGCGTTTTTAGCAGTGGACGCACTATGCCTTGATTGCAACAAAATGATTGTGATCGTATGGTGTAAATGCGTCTCCGCAGACAAGTTTAGTTGGTTCGTGGGCACCGCGTTTTGTTTTTCGCGGTCTTCCGGACCGCCTAATTGCTCGTTGAGGCTCTATTGAGCTCCTAATGAGGTTCTCGCCTGATTCACGTTGATACTTACAAGGTATTAGAAAAACCGATTATAGGAGACGGATCAGAAATGGTATTCGGAGAAGCGATATTTATTGGGCAAACATTAACAGTAATGTACCCAGGTACATTTATGAGTGGAAAATAATTGTTAACAGACTTTGTTATGACTCGTATGTTTACTTTTTACATAATTTGTCCTTGTCATTTTAGGTTTGATCCCGGAAACAAACATGTGAACAGTTTATATTTGCATTTAACGTTGTTTGACATTTCATTTAATTGTACTAATGAATTATTCTCATTAATTTACGCAGAAAACATGTCGGTCCGCACGAATGTGCGAAACGTCCCCTATCAATCTTAACTAATATTATAAAGCTGAAGAGTTTGTTTGTTTGTTTGTTTGTTTGTTTGTTTGAACGCGCTAATCTCAGGAACTACTGGTCCGAATTGAAAAATTCTTTTTGTGTTGAATAGACCATTTATCGAGGAAGGCTATAGGCTATATAACATCACGCTGTAACTATTAGGAGCGGAGAAATAATGGAAAATGTAAAAAAAAAACGGGGAAAAATAACTATTCCACGCGTACGAAGTCGCGAGCACTGCTAGTGATAATATAATATTATTTTAGCTGAAGTTTCGCCCAAATGTAGTTTGATCGCGGGCGAAACGCTCATAAAAATAATAAAAATTTAAGATTCCCATACTCCCCTTACATGATAAACAGAATTGTTTTAGTTTTCCAAGTCAACAGTATTGTCTCAGATTTTATCGACCCCCACTTAGGTCCTCAAGAAGCAATTTTCCTCGAAAGGGCATAATATGTCACGCTAGCTTTACGATGAGGTAGGGTTACCAAAATGTCGGTATGTCTAGTGGAGCGTCGATAAACATCTTAATATCTATTTGTCTGACGCCGGATTTGGGTCACAATGGTCACGGGTTCGATTACCACACAGTACAAACATACTGTATGTCATCATCATCATCAGCCTACTGCAGTTCATTGCTAGACATAGGCCTATCCAGTTGTGGGCCACTTAGAGCAAACATCTGGAGGATATACCCACGCTGGGCAGGCGGGTTGGCGATCGCAGGGCGTAGCTCCTCGCTCCGGTGACGCTGCTGCCCGTCATCGGCCTATGTATTTAGCTACGCGATCAACTGTGATGGTTATACTGCCACCAGTCGGTTGCCAGCGCCTCGTTTGTTGTTCAGCAGGATGCACCACGGGCAGGTGAGGTTGGCTTGGAGCGAAAAGTACTATGGGTACGGGTACTAGACAGCTAAAAATTTATAAAAATTGTTTTAATGAACTGTCTGAAGTCATCTGCATCATCTGTCATCTGCTCGCGGGGGGACCCCCTGGCTCAATAGAAAACACTGATGGACGCTTTGTGTCCGGCCCGCCACATGGCTTATTGTTGTAAACAGATTGCCAAGTTGCAGAGAGAAATCAAAAAAAAAAAAAAAATGTACTGTCTGCCGCATTTTTTATTTTACTATCAGATTTTCCTTAGATAAACCTCTGATAACTAAGTCACTTGACACTAATGGATGCTCTTTTTGAAGCCATTTTTTGTTAACACGTCTAGCCTCCGTTTTCAGCGCTGATCCAATCAATCACCGATATCTATCCGCTGATATACCCTATGAATTTTCCTATTATCTACATTGTCATTTTATTCATCAATCTTCTTGCATTACTTAGGCTAATATTCAGTTTCCTGTTTTATATTGCTGGTTTCTCAATAAGGTAAGAAATATAAGTTCAATGATTAGGATTTTTTTCAAAATTTTGACTGGCTCGATGGCTCATTTTGTAGTAGGTAATCCCTGCCTACTTAACTAAGGGTTGTAGGTTCGTGTCCAATCGGGACAAACATACGTGCCATAAGCACTTTTGTTTATTCCGTGTCTGGATATTTGTATTTAAATAACATATTTATGGTACCATCGTTGTTCTGGTACCTATTACCATAATAATACAAGTGCTCAAGTTACTAACTCTGGGATGGGAGCAATGTATGTGACTGTGTCTTAATATTTATTAATAGGTATTATTAGCCACTAAAAAGGCGCTACATTAAAAAGAGCAACATTTATTCATTAGTAATGAATGAGTCATTCTGTACATACACACTGAATCTTGCACAACGTCTCAAGCATCGTCAAAAAAAAGGAATAAAACAGGTATCCCAAGCAACTCCCTTGCGAAACTCCCTTCCTTTTAAAATAGACAAAATGTAAGGCTTAATTGTAGGACAGAAGATTGCCTTTGTCAGCGCCGGTTGTCCCATAAAACAACAATGTCAACAATTGACACAGTGCCGGAAAGTTCGCCTTAAAACCTGAAATATCCTCATGCTTAACCCCTTAAGATAAGATTTAGAATCGCTCAGCAAACTCGACTGAGCTGAACATGTCTACATTGTTGGAAACCACTGTCAAATTACGAGTGTTCACTTTTATGTTTCGTGTAGGATGTGTTGGTAGTAAATTGAATTTGCTGACGTAACGTAATAACGGTTAATCCGTTATTTTGTTGCCCTTCTGTGCTGTGAAATATGTAACGTTATAACACCGAAAATTATGACATGATATTTTCGATAAAACCATTTGCGTACGTAAACTTATTGTCAATATGGCAATATTAACCTGTCAAAATTTAGGTATATACTTAAAAGTTTATGTGAAAAAACGGTCTACTTAGGACCGTATAGTACCTACTACTAAAGAAAGAAAGGTTCTTGAATGACAATCTTTGGATAAGAAACATAGCATGGCTGTGCCCCTGGCATTGCTGATATTGCTGATGGGTGGCGGTCACTGTTTAACATCAGACAGGCCGCTTGCTCGTCTGCCACCAACAGCTATAAAAAAATTATAAGAATAAGAAAATTTATTAAATTAATCTAACATACTCACACAACTAAATAAGCAAAGAACCGTTAGAAAATACCTACCATTAAGTTAAGAAGTTAGTTCTAGCATCTAACAAAAACATAAGTTGAGACCAGCTTTAATTACTTAGTTCTAACTTTTTCCACCCAACTTCATAAAGGAGAAGGTAAAATGTGGCTTCGAAACAATCGACTAAAGTGGTCGGTATGAACATTGCAGCTCACAATCCAAACTTCAACATTTGGAACATAAATTCTTGATCCTGTGGAGTGTTTAGATCGTTCAAGTAACTTGCTTTGAGGTTTAACTTTTGAAGCAAGAAGTTTATAGGTTCTTTTCAACAATTCTCTAAGTAATTAAAATGAGTTTTAACACGTTCCATGATATAAACCACATAACGTGATAAGATAATACTAATAACAATAAAACTTCTATTTAGTCGTGATTGGCATATTATGTTGAATGTGGATTGTAGCTTTTAGTTTTGATTCCAAGTAAGATCATTTTAGTAAAAAAAGTCTAAGTAAATTAACTTTCGTACCTTTTAAATAATTTCAATTCTGAAGTTCCTATCAAAACAAAGAAACGAAACATAATAGATTCCAATTAACAGGCTTTCCAAATACATTAGGATTAATTGTATTGAATACGGCAGTAAATGATTTTACTTTTGTTACAATTTAAATGTATTTGTTCATCGCTATCCCATTGAACCTTTAACTTATTATATAGGTATCAACAAATATCTAGGTAAATTATTTAAAAAATAAACCATCCATCTTGTAAAACAAACACTTGAACCAGTAACTGGAACCAACTGGATCGTTTAAACGCAGCACAACTCAAGTTACACTTGAAATGAAACGGTGTCGCTCTCGTTACGTAACTTTTAGCATTTGTTACGTAGTGCGCCACCAGCGATAGAGATTTAGAACTTTGATTTGTTTTCTATATAAGAAAACGTTCGTAACAGTCCGATCTTCGACCTTAACGCCAATGCCTGTGAGTCTTGAATTCGTTGAAGAATGTTCACTAAGGTAAAAACTCTAAGTACGGTCGAAGTCTTGCCTTTAAGCTTGTATTATAAAGACGAGGGCTGAATGCAGATTTCTTCTATGAATTTACTTACTCAAAATTTTTGGTAGTAGTCAATCTTCAAGAGAGGTTCACTCAAAATTATACTGTTTTTTTTCTCATTAACCATTGGGAAGACATTTCGGGAATCAGTAAATATTGGCAGGAGATATTACCTATAGTAGGCATAGTCAGAAGCAATTTATATGTATTTAATTATACTTTAGAACGTTATCACAATAATAAAAATCATGTCAACATTAGAACATGAAGCGATAAAAAATTATAAGTTCAATGTGACACAATTCTAAAGTGTATATTATAGTATACTGCGCATTATATTTCTGACATTATATATAATATTTATTTCTTATTAAATTATTTATTATCTTTTTATATATTACTAATTGTGACTTGTGTTTAGACATTTGTTAGTAGGTATGTAAGCAATTTCTGTGTATCATAATTTTTTCTTTCTTACTGAAACATACTGTTCCTTCAGTCTTATAATCCAAAGGGACAACAGTTTCGCACGACCGGAAAGAGATCAGGCGCAGGATCAACGGCTTAATGTACTTTCTAATGAACGAGGGTGTACCACAAACTTCCTAACTCCATGCTACTATTGAACAACTTCTTGCCGGAAAACCTAATAAGAAGCTTTTGTGATACCCAGGTCGTAATACCCTCTTGGTTTTCGTTTTATAGTAGCGCGACTGCCCGTTGGCGCAGGGAAGCTATTTAGCTTCCCTGCGCCAACGGGCGTACGTTTGCGTAGCGACAACGGGCAAGTAACCGGTCAGTCACCTGTCAGTTGCCACCGCCATGCCGGCCCAACCCCAACCCCCACGAGCTCCGGAAACCCTGCTCACCGGCAGAAAGACGATCCGGAGGTCATTTGGCTGCGGTATTCTATAGGGTGGAGGTCCTTCCCTGGACGGGCAGCTCAATTCGAGCGAAGATTCGCTTTGCCCTATCTCTCTTCAAATAACACTTTTCTATATTATACCCACATAATACATCCACTAGCCCATCGACTTCCAGAAACTTAATATATATTGAGTCATTTGTTAAGATAACAATGTCTATGGCAGATAGTAAAACGTCCAAGTCATTAAATGTAACGTTCCTAGTAATATCCGAGTCATAAAGTAGACCGTCTGGGAATTGTTAGGCAAAACGAAATAATAGATTAATTGTCAGTTTCCGAGTGCCGTACCTACTTGTCTATAAAATGATGTCAGATAGAACAGGGATTTGATAAAATTACTTATGCATCTACTTTTGAAAATATTTCGTACCGAAACAGTGCCCTATTTAGAACACTTCGGAACGGAATCGAACTTGGTATATTGCTTTGTGTTTTAACCGATTAAGAAGGAGGAGGTTCTCAATCGACTGACTTTTTTTTTGGATGTATGTTACCGCACAGCTTCGAGAATAATTGTGACCCGATTTGGAAAACTCTTTTTTGTTTAAAAGGGTTATTACCGGTCGCATCATTAACTTTTTTACTGGGTTGAGTATGGTATTGGTTCGTCTTTGGTCGTGGCGCGCTCTGGCTAAGACTCTTAGAAAGATGACGACCTCCGTCTTTCGGAACCAGTGTTTATTCGCGTCGTACACCGCAAGATGCCAAGATGACACCACTTCCCGAGGTGTGCCGCCTACGCTAGTGTTGTTTCGTCTAAGAGTTCAGCTAATCGAACGATTACTTTCTTTTAATTACAGCCATATATTTTTACCAACTCCAAGATTATACAGAAAATTTCTTACAAAATTTAGATAAGTGTCTGTTTGTGTATAAGTTTACATTGTTTTTTTTTCGAAAAATATTATTTAGGCTAATAAAAAATTAAAAAACTAAATTGATAATAAAAAATCCACACAGACCAAGTCGCAATTAAATATCGGCTTGTATGTAATAAGTTCAGCCTCTAAGAGTTTCATTAGATTAATTCTGAGAAAGAAGAATTACCGTTCCTTATTGCTCGTAAGGTCGTAAGTTAATTCCGAGAAGAAACCAGCAAACTATGACATTAAAGCTATAATAAAGACAATCAAATGAGTACATTCCATCCATCCACACGTCCCAAGGGAAATTCCTTACACTCATTTCCAACTGCGCCTTACATTCCATTCAATATTGCCTAATTAAGCTTTGCCATCTTTGAGACCTTATCACAAAGGAGTAAAGCTCTATTTGACTTGGGGTTTGTTGGAAAAATTGCTTTTTTTAAATCCGCTTTAGCCTGTTTGTGTTGGTCTGTCCCTCTTTGCTATCCTCTTTTATGTTAACCTGAAAGAAAATTAATTAAGTGCTATTGTTCCTTTTGAGTGCCGTTTTGTAAGCATCTGACAGTCTTTTGTATTTTTTCTCCACACAAGTTGCGGAATTCTTACATACTTTTATCTGTAGGCTTGGCAAGATTAAATATTAATTGTTTGCCTTAGGGCGGATGTGTCCGTTTCACGCAACGCGTAACAAACATTTTTTAATAGCAGAAGATATACACCAAGTTAGACACTTGATATTCTGAAATATTCAAGAATTTTTCTTCTACTCGTCTTATTAATTTTGAAACAATGATGGAAAGGGCTGCTTAAAGATTTTATATAATTCTTAAGGGAGCGGCCTATCATCTTTTCGCTCCAAGCCAACCTCACCTGTCCGTGTTGCATCCTGCCGAATAACAAACGAGGCGTTGGCAACCGACCGGTGGCAGTATAACCATCACAATTGAAGGCGTAGCTAAATACCACGGGCGAAATAGATTTCTATCCGACTACTACCAATTTAGTCAAAGTCCCAAAGGCAAATCCTATTTTGTCATCTAAACGCAATTTTCTTTTTTCATCTACAACTTTATCTAGACGATTGTATGTTACCGTGAAATTGTAAATACCGTTAAACTAAGTTGTGAACTAAGTAAACTGTCTAACCAACTGCTTACAATTTAACGTATTATTTTTCGGTGGATTGTGATCGATCACAGTGGAACTGTTGATAATAACGCGCGATAGATTTTAATTTAAGAATTTCACTTCGATTGATTAAAGTCTACTGAAAAATTATAGATAAACTATGTTACAGTTCACAATCTTTCGACAGTTTACAATCTCGCGAGATGGATTATAATCTAATGGTTATTGACTGGCTCGATAGCTCATTTGGTAGTGATCTTTGCCTTCTGAGCCAAGGGTCGTGGGTTCGATTCCCGCACAGTACAAACATTTGTGTTCATGAATATGTCTGTTTGTATTAGTCTGGGTGTTTTCTATGTATAACATGTATTTATTTACAAAAAAAAAGTATCTAAGTAAGTTTAACAGTTGTCTAGTACCCATAGTACAAGCTTCGGCTTAGTTTGGGGCTAGATGGCGATGTGTGGCCCAGTGTGGCATGTCTTGGGTTATTTATTATTATTATTTTATTTACAATTGTACTGTGACATACCTACATATAACAACACTATAACTAAAATACACGAATAGTTTGTTTCACTACTAAAATACCTCATAAATGAACTGTATGTTTATACTCTAGAGACTTGCATTTAGATTCAAAGGGACCAACGATGAGTTTTCTCTTCGTTGCTCGCTCGCTACGCCTGTTTTATGAACTATGTATTTGTATTACCAAAATATAGTATTTACTGCATTGTTACTGTAGTTCAACTGTAGAATGCTATTCGTTTCACTCGAATTAATTTAGAATATGTTTTGAGGTTTTTTTAAACAATGGAGTATAAAGCGTTGCAATGTCGTCCAGGATTTTTTGTTTAAAACTATTCATTATATTTTTACTGATCCTTGATTTAATAATTGATTACATTTTCTCTTTATTTCTCAATTAAATAAGTATGAGCATCACGTATTCTGATGGGACGACAGTCGATGGGCTAAGATTGTCACCATCTACTGCGTTTTTTGGCCTGCCTCTTAGAGGACGGCCATCAAGAAGCAGACCAAAGGAAGGTGGAATGATGATCTGAATCATATTTACCGAGCTAATAGGAACAAACTAAGCGTAGCGATGTCAGGATGCTAAACTGCTGGTCTTTGCCCAGCAGTGGGACAATAGAAACTTAAAAAATCACATTATTTTTCATATTACCCGTTGTAGTACCTATCTACATTGTTATTTTCACTTATTTTTTTTTTTACATTTCAACGTTTTGAAAAGAACCTTTATATAATACATACTTATAATGAAACCAAAGGAAAGAGGAAAGCAAATTAATAGTTAAAACTCCAATAGTGCGTGAAAAATGTCCGTTTTAATTCCTTTGATTTTGAAACGTAAAAGTGGTTCGGATTTTCACTCTATGTTACGGTACAGCTATTTCCGAATCAATGAAACGTGTATTGGATGTTACCTACGTGAATAATAAAAAGCATTGCTAACGATGTATCTGTATGACATGAAATTTAACGTTCCAATATATGGAGTGAAGATTAATTGTCGTAACACCGTTCATCATCATCATCAGCGCGTACACACCCACGCATGTACATTGACGCATGCAAACTCACGCATGCGCACTCGCGTATGCATATTTTTCTTTATGTTACAAAATGTATGTTATTGGTACGGAGGAGCGGGACCTCCTGACACAAGTATTGTATAATGCTTAATGCTTAAAACTAGGCAGGTCCCGGCCTTGGATTATTGATGTACTGTAAGAAATTATGCAATAAACAATTTTTATTTATTTATTAATAGTTTGGCTGTTCGTACTAAATAGAGATAAAGCACACCGTGCGAATATTGGGACTTGCACATGAAACTTGTCATGGGAATAGAGAATGAGTTGAAAGATATGACCTACTAAATTCCAATAGAGGACAGGCTGACAGATGCGTTATTTATATAAACAAACAGAATAATTAAAATTGATGGCAGTAAGGTACTCGTATAATATTGAGGTATCAAAAGCGGTATTAATATTTCAATATCCTCTCAGATCGCCATGTTTTAATAAATGATTAGTAAAGGGGTTTGCAACGCGCACAATTTTTATACTCGCAAATTCCTTTGAAATATAGAAACGGTTTAAAAAATAACTCAATTTTTATTCTATTTCTTCCTTTCTTCGCATCTAGATTTAATAAGACATTTGATGTAAAGTGTCCAATCTCGTAAATTGTGAAGTATCGCTATACGGGGTTTTAGGTTTTACGTTAAGGACGAAACTATTTGATATAATTTTCAATAAATCGAATATTACCTAGAGTGAATACCTGGAGTGGCAAGTGTCCAAGCAGTAGCCTGTGATAGGCTGATAATGATGATGATGATATTTAGAAACTTTAATTGCTAAATTGTCATTAATCCTAATTAACCAAAACTATGTTCTGGATGATTCCTTAATAAACTCTAGCCAACATTTCGCCGAATCATACCACAATACATTGATTTGCTCTTTCAATAATAGTACGTTGTTTCACTTCTAACGGTACTTTTCACCATCCATCTACGGAACCAGAAAAAACATCTCGCCCCCGTTAGTCACCAAATGTGGTTCCGAAAGCGCGGAGGGAGCGTTCACAAATAAAATTCCCTACATCCAGAACGTTTGTTTTCCACATTTCGCGCGACACAAAAGCCTTTTTAGCTTGATAACGCCGCGTGTCACGGCTACGGCCTGAATTCGCGCGATGTACAGTCAGCATAAGATAATATGGGAACACATATTACAATGTCATAATTTTATACTTCAAAAGAAAATCGAAAGATGGAAATTTTACTAGAACAAAAATTCAAATGCCTTGATTTTTAAAACAGCTTACATATTAGTTTCTTTTTTATTTTCTTCGATAACTTTTTATCTAGTTTATCTAGTATCCGCATATTTCGTTAGATCAAGTGTAATATTAACATAATTATTGTGTAACCCTTATTTTTAGTGTTATATATGTTACCGGAAAATAGCAAGAATCGTAAGTTGATCGATCAATTTCCTAGGTAGTTGATTAACTTCCGGAAAATAATAAACGGCAGTTGAGACTTTGCAAACGTTTGGTCTAAAACGTTAACAGAATCGATTTCGCTAGTTTTTAGGGTTCCGTAGCCAAATCGCAAAAACGGGAGCCTTATAGATTCGTCATGTCTGTCTGTCTGTCTGTTCGTCCGTATGTCACAGCCAGTTTATTCCGAAACTACAAGAGCTACATTATTGAAATTTGGTGCGTAGATGTATTCTGTAAACCGCATTAAGATTTTAAAATAAAATCAGAAAAAAAATTAAAATATTTTTGGGGTTCCCCATACATAGAACTGAAACTTAAATTTTTTTTTTCATCAGACCTATACGTGTAAGCAACCTTTACGTAGCAATTTTTGTACCGCCATACTCTTAATATAATCATCCCAACGCATCTTCTTGACGTTGACTGTACGTATTGTAAATATAAATAACAGTGACGTATCACACGTCATTCTGTTATGATAGAATGACAGGTATTTTTCTCATTTTTTGTTGTGCCGCCGATCGTTCACAATGTAGGTACAGCCGGGATCGCTCTGAGTGACAGTGCTCGATCGCTTTTGCCTTTGTTTAAGTAATCGCGTGTGGGAAGATGGTTATAAAATATTGATATCATGTATATGTCGGTACCTTTATGTCGGTATTTCCAAGTATTTTATTATTTTTTAACATTAAACAATACACTTGCCCGTCTGCCGCCTCTCGCATAAAAAGCAAGAAATGTACTCATTTACAAAAATGAAAAAAGTATGTAAGCTGCTAGTATTGGTACTAATACAAGCTTAGTTTGTGACTACACGGCATTGCGTGGCCCAGAGTGACATGTCTTACGTTACTTAATATTATTATTTATTTTAGATATTCAAATCCCGCACATCCCACCAACAGAACTACGCAGACGTCAAGCGGCAGCCAACGAGTGGGAAAAGTGCTGGCAGGAAATAAACGGAGATCCGATGCCTATTCGTAAGACACTCGATGACTTGCCCCCCAATCGCCTGACCTCGAGATCCCCAATCTGGACTGACAAAGACCTGCACATGGACTATGATCTCCCACAAGAATGGCGTAAATCTTGGGACGCATTCCAGCATTACCCTTGGAAGGACCTGATACCGGACCCTACTATCAAGCCCGCCGGCTTTAACAGCTGTCGTACAGTATGGGCAAGGGTAAACCGGTTCAGAACCGGATACGGGAAATGCAACCACCATCTCCACATGTGGAGTCTCAGGGACGCGCCGGATTGTGATTGTGGGGCTCTGGATCAGACCACTACATCGAAGAGGAATGTCCTCTGCGTTGTTTTCCTGGAGGTATGCAGGAGCTCCATGAGCTCACTCCGGCCGCGTTAAATTGGATTCGCCAACTGGATATTAATCTTTGAGGACTCGAGCAGAAGCAAGCCATACGACATGATGATGATGATGTTCAAAATCCATCTATCGGGTGCTATCTTTACCAACTCAGATAGCAGTCGTTACATCATATCAGAGATGATGATAACTCTGACGCCTGAACTAGGAATGGGTATAGCTTACCCTAAGTGTTGCGGAGGTCTGATGGCAGTCGCTCTATGTAAAAGCTTAGCCCTCGCCGAATCTCTCAGTTTGGAAAGCCGACCCTGAGACAATCGGGAAAAAGGCTAGGATGATGATGATGATTTTAGATGTTCAAAAGAAAGGACTACACTGACAAGTGATAGATGCTAGAAACCCAAGATCGATGAAAAGGGGGGAACCATTGCAGAGACCTAAGTCCAGCAGTGCGAGAATCTGATTATCAGCCTGATAAATGATAATGGAAAGGGATAAATCATTTTTTATTTATTTATTATACTTTGAACAAACGACGTTAATAATCTTATAATTCTTTTGAACTAGTAAGAGCAAGATCTCTTGCTATTATCTATCCAATGGTTCATCATCATCATCAGCCTATTGCACTCCACTGCTGGACATAGGTTTGTCCAGTTGTTCGTCTGGAGGATATACCATAATCGCCACGCGGGGCAGGCGGGTTGGCGATCACAGAGCGTAGCTTCTCGCTCCAGTGACGTTGCTGCCCGTCATCGGTCTCGGGTATTTAGCTACGCCTTCAATTGTGATTGGTTATACCGCCACCAGTCGGTTGCCAGTGCCTCGTTTGTTATTCGGCAGGATGCACCACGGGCAGGTGAGGTTGGCTTGGAGCGAAATGATTATACACCGCTCCCTTACATCCCTTTACCCATAGGTTGTTTGCAAGGAATCTCTTATAACGATAAATCCGTTTATCACAACTGCCTACTTTCATCATCATCATCATCAGCCCATAGACGTCCACTGCTGGACATAGGCCTCCCCCAATGACCTCCACATGGACCGGTCTTGAGCGGTACTACCTACTTTGCCTAGTCCTAAATCAATTATATTGGTGTGCAAAAAACAAAATCAATCTATCTAAATAATTTTTAATTTATGGTAAAATCCGAGTAGGTAGTCTCAACTCTCAACGTCAGTAATAAACATTTTCCGATTTACAGTTTAACCTCTGAATATTCATAAGCCTCCGTTGAAGGGTTAAGCTAGAACAGATAAAAGAAAAAAATATAAAGCTAAAGGAACCCTCTTCCAACCCGCTTTACCGTTTGAGAGAAAGATTTATGTTTCATTTCAAAATCAAGTGAGTCTTCATCCCAGTACTACAAAGTTTATTGGAACACGTAATTAAGAGGCACTTTATGTTTTGCGCAATTACGAGAAATTATTTTGACAGACTCTGGTTCGTGATGGTGTTATTAACAATTATTTTACCGAGTTCTGCATCAAGTTCGCTTTTTCTGCAAGAAAGTTTGAATAAATAAGTAAATAAATATTTAGAATACGACCCCCCCCCCCCTCCCCCTCCCCCCATCTTACGGAATATCATGAAACAGACAGCAACGTTTACTTAGGTACAGAAAAATCCAGTTACTTTCTAGTTTCCAAGCCTAGCCTTCCAAGGTAAATCTTCCCCAAATGATAAATGCCAATTTTGAAAGCCTATGTCCAGCAGATGATTAAAAGGTTGATTATGATGATTAAGATAGCCAAGAAACAATAAATCAATACCAAAATCCGTAAACGCAACAGCGCCTCGCAAAACGCCCTCGCATAACATAACCCATTTGACACGTAAAGTGTTCGACCCGAACATTTTCGAGCCCGTTAAATTCCGTCCGCATTTTTATCTTAACCCTAAAACGGGCACGGTTCATCAACCAGGAGAACTTTGATCGCGTCCCATCCGACCGCACGTAGTACGTAACCCGACACGTAAAAAATTCAAAAGCCACCATGAATATAAACTTGCAGGCTGGCAGTAAAGTGGGCGTGCTCCGGCCAGCTCTTTATTAACGCGACCCTGAAAGGAACGATAGCGAACACAAAAGATTTCACACGAATACTGAATAGTTCGGGATATAGTTAGGGAGTAGCGTCAAACTATTTCGATGGGAATTATGTTATATGAACGACTGGAATTGGTTTGGTGTGGTAAAGTGTCGCGTGGAAATCCTTTTTCATAATACTGGAACATATATTAAAATACTTTTGATTGTGAACATGAACCTAATATTCCTATTAATTACAAGACATAACGATTACTAAATTTTATTTATACTAATAATTTTAATATATATATAGCTTGCAATAATATTATTTTTTTGACAGTACTAAATGTTTTTTTTAAAATGAGCTATATAAACCACTTAAGACGAATAAATATATGACGGAGGGGCGAGCGGGATCGGCGGAAAACTCGATTCGTCGTCATCCGCCATGTTGGGTAGTGTAGGTGTTGCTTGTCCGAAATAAACTCGCAGATCGATCGCAATAATGTTCGTTAATCGAATTCGGTAGTAATTAACAAAGAATAAGGTAACACTAACGCGATGCAAATGGATGCAATATGGAACGCGGAGAGTTCTGCACTTGCGTCCGATCAGTATGGCGGCCAACGTTAGAATGCCATTTTTCTGAACCAAGCATAGACCACTCCCAAGCGATGACAGATGCCAATGTCACAGCTTGACGTTCCGCACCGTCCATAGACATCGACCATAGACGTAATCGAATTACAGGTCACATCGACCATAGACGTAAACAGATGACAGATGACGTTGACTGACGACAGCTACTGTTGACAGGTGACGTTTCGCACGTTCGAAGCGCCAACTCGCCGACATATATTCTTGTAGTCTCATTGTAAGATGCTGATTTCTCGAAGATCCTGATCGGATAACTTTACATATTTGTTTGAAAAAGATTCAGTGGCAACATATTTTATTATTTGTACAAATGACTCTAACATAAGTTAAGAAAGAAACACAAACTAACAGTCCCCTAAATAGATTCTCTTCATGCTCTAACTTAACCCGCAAATTCCCACGGGTCCACAAGGACCACGCACTCATAAGATTTCGGAAATCACCTCGGGGGCAGCGTAAGGGTTATCGCCAGTACTGTTTGACGTAATGATATTAGGTTTTATATGAGTGACACAGATTATAAGCTAAGGTTTGTAGGTTTGATTACAATCTAGCGAAGAATAATACATAAACTGTAGGCATTTTGTTAAAGTTCACAATCTTTAGACAGTTTACATTCTCACGAGAAAGATTATAACCTAACGGTACCTATTTATAATTTTACGTTGATATACTGTTTGCAAAATCACTTTTCCTTTAACGCGTCCATACTTTACCATATATCGGCGTTTTCTTTGGGCTGACTTACGCTTCGTTAAATCATAACATGGTAACGGTAATTTTTTTATGTACTATTTATATTTCTTCAATTAATCGTCATTGCATTTTTTTCATATAATGAGAGCATTCAGGATGACCTCACTCCACCTGACAATAAGCGGTCGTGAGGTCCAAATGTTACATTAACAGGCACATCTGGGAATGCCCACCACGCCTGTTGCCCTCACCCTTAAGGCCCACTGAGCCTTTTTTTTTTTCTAAATGACTACGATGATGGTCAGGCAGGCCTTGTCATCATCACCGGACTGTTGGGGGAGCGGAAGGCCCCTGAATTTACACAACATCCCAAAAATTGTTCTAATCCCAAAGTACGAGTAAGTAAATACCTTGAGTATATTGTTATACTATGGATACGGATACGAGGGGTACTACAAATATATACGTTAATACAAACACGAAGTTATAATAAGACTAGCTGTGCCCGCGGCTTCGCCCGCGTTGCCCCCCATTTCAGGGGAATAGGGGGTTAGAAAGGGGCAAAAAGTAGCCTATGTTACTCTCCATCCCTTCAACTATCTCCACTTAAAAAATCACGTCAATTCATTGATCCGTTTTGCCGTGAAAGAAAGACAAACATACAGACAGACAAACAGAAACACTTTCCCATTTATAATATTAGTATGGATAGTAAATTTAAGCCAAACTATCATTCGATTGTATTTTCTAGTTAACCATGACGTTTACAAGTTTTTATCTTTACCTAAAAATACCCAGATACGGAACAAACACAAAAATTCAAAAGATGAAGAAAGAAAAATTATAAAGCCCAACAGAAAAACTGCTTATGTTCAAGTTCAAAGTCAACATTAAAGATCATCATACCATTTTTAAGTTTCAATGAACCTTGCAACAACATTTGCATTGCATTCTACTCCCTCCCGTCTCTCAATTCTTTTTATAACTGCACCCGTGGCTGAGCTAACAATTAGAAGTACAATTTGCCATCCAGAAAGGTCCGCAGTAAACCGCCAACTATAAACACAGGCCCTTTGCATTTTAAGCTAGCTCGCCCTAAGCGTAGCTGCGGAAAGTATCAGATTTTATATGGACGAGGGGTAATGATGCCTTTTTACTGGGCAGTGGTTTTATCTTTGTTCTTTTTTTAACCCAGACATTTCGTTTCCGGTGAAATAATAAAAGAAATGTTTAATGCAAAATTTTTTTCATTAGTTCTTCATTAAAAGTCCTTTGTGATGGCTACATGTTTGTTAGCGTAAGTTAGTAGTAGACAACATTAAAAAAAGCGAATCTACAATAAAAAAATATATTTCTCATCTCTTTTGTTTTCTGTGTATCTAGTCCTCATCTCCTGTGTTAGCACGTCTTAATGAGGGTTTTTGGAAATCCACCAGATGCCACCACATACGCAGCAGGTCCAACTGTAACGTAATTGGTTAATTTTAACATAGCAACTGACCAATCACATGATACCTGGTTCGCAGGGCTAGATAACGCCACCTTCCGGACATTTTATTTTGAAAGACCCTCATTGTTATTTAACTACTAGCTGTGCCCGCGGCTTCGCCTGCATTGCCCCCCATTTTAGGGAAGTGGGCGGATAGAAAGGGGCAAAAATAAAGTATGTTAATCTCCATCCTTCAACTATTTCCACTTAAAAAATCACGTCAATTCGTCGCTCTGTTTTGCCGTGAAAGAAAGACAAACAGACAGACAGACAGACACACTTTCCTATTTATAATATCAGTATGGAGTATGGATTTTTAAGCAGTAGAAATGCTTAAAGGATGAAACGATCACAGAAAGCCGAAGATCGTGATACGAGATGTAGGCGACGCACCTAATATTGTACTATTTTTATATTTTATTTTAAGGCTGCATAAAGCATGTTGTCTTTGCGCGCATTTGATTATTATCGTTTTAAAATAAATGGGAATACGCGCGAACGTCTTGCCGCCAGCCGCTCGCTCCCGTGTTCTGATTGGTCGAGTTCGCCCGCCCCCGCGCGCGGGGTTCTCACTTTTTGCTCTCTTGCCGCGTGGCGTCCCGCGTAGTGAGTGTTGGCGCTCGGCGGCACCCGAAAACCGCCACCTAGTATTACCTATCTCCTTGCACCTTTGGAGCTCGGCACGCAGCCCGACGTTGGCGTGGCCGTTGTTACGCTAAATTCAGTGTTTTTATTTGCATCCATCGCGAACGTACTTCTCGGTGCGACCCATCGCCTACACGAGACTCGTTGCATCTTAAAAACGTTAGGCTATTTCGTGCCATAAAAACTTCGGCGAAACAAGAATCTCGATTGTGTTCACAAAAGTCTTAGATGATGGCTACTTGAATTAGGAGAACATAGAATGCTTGAGGCTTGAACTCGGTGGCGCCGCGGTCTTGTTCGCTTAACAACGATCGCAACGTTGTGCAACCATTGGCGCGGTCAATCCGATGATGGGTGACCAAAATTTGACACCGATTTCCTCCGTGCTTCGGAAGGCACGTTAAGCTGTTGGTCCCGGGTGCTATCTTTACCAACTCAGATAGCAGTCGTTACATCATATCAGAGATGATGATAACTCTGACGCCTAAACTGGGAAGTGTTGCGGAGGTCTGATAGCAGTCGCTCTGTGTAAAAGCTTAGCCCTCGCCAAATCTCTCAATTTGGGAAGCCGACCCTGAGACAATCGGAAAAAAAGGCAAGGATGATGATGAGAATGCTTGAGGCCCGTTTGACCACCGGCGTCGTGCACTATCGTGCGAGTCTGAGTCTATTTCCTTGATAGAGAAACCCGCATGCCTGCTCAGAATTACTTTTTCACGCAGCCTAAGTCGCGTTCATAGCAAGTACCTTCAGATAATCAAATACTCAAACTACTTACTTTGGACCAGTGGGCAGCAAGTTGCAGGGACACGGGTAGCGCCGAAGCATACGGCCACATCCCTGCCTGCCCTGGCCAGCCGCAGATGCTAAGCGGCCGGCACTCCTGGTCCGGGGAGGGCAAATACCCCTGCCCCCAGATCCGGGGAGCAATAGAGTGCTCCCCGGGCGGACCTCGTGCAACGGTGTGGCTGCACCCACCACACCGTTACGCCCCTATGACTGGATCGCGCCCCCGCACTCACCACTCGGGACAACTTACTTTGGACTTAGATCAACGTAAATAATGTTAAGTGGTGTTACGTAGGTAAGTAGTAAGTACCTTATACACTGGTGTTCATTGTATTGTGCTGAAGCTCAGCCTGGCATTGAATTTTTGAACACTTTTCTGTCTTTACTGCTTAAATGGAAACGTAAAGTAGGTATTTGATTACACAAAGAAGAACACTAATCAACTAGGTGGCTTTGATGTTTTTTTTTGTTTCAATTAGGCAACTGAATGCTTAGCACGTTTCTTTGTAAGATCGAGATCCGAAGCGTTTGTTATGCGCCTTCTACTACCTAACTGTAGTAGGTAACTATTTATAATTCATGTGAAAATCTTTAAATATACAGTATTCAGAGATATTCTTTTTAAAGCACTCATCATTATCAGCCTATCACTGTCCACTGCTGGACATAAGCCTCTCCAGTTGTTCGTCACTTTGGGAAAACACTTGAAGGATTTACCCACAACCGCCACGCTGGGCAGGCGAGTTGGCGATCGCAGGACGCTTCGGTGATGCTGCTGCCCTTCATCAGCATGTCTATTTAGTTATGCCTGGAAGGCAATAAAGCACTAAAAATCGTTATAGTGCTTAAATAACGCAACAAATGTCTGTCAATACCAGATTTTTGATCCTAAAAAATTAATTATATGATATGCCACTCGAGTTTGGAGCATCCTCCTCAAAATCTGGAGATAATTAATTTTATACTCATCCTTTGAAGTGATCTTCGTTACGCGCTCTTGAGAATTAAAGAAACGAGTCGTTTTTTCTTGAGAGTTCAAACGAGCTAGATTTTTTCAAAAACAATCGAGGCGCTGGCAACCTACTGGTGGCGGTATTGCCATCACAATTAAAGCCGTAGCTAAATAATACAGGCCGATGACGGGCAGCAGCGTCACCGGAGCGAAGTGCACTGCGATTGAATTATGGGTAAATCCTCCAGATGTTTGGCCCAAAGTGGCGAACAACTGGAATGGCCTATAACCAGCAGTAGACCGTAGTCTACTGCTGGTTATAGGCTATCGTAATAGGCTGATGACGATGATGGTCTAAAGGCTGTAAATCGAAGCCCTGGATGCACTTTCCTGCTTAGCCTCCTCCACTTTGGAAGGACGTCGGAATCCCTGGTGTTGAGTCCATTTGTGGGATGCAACAAAGGAGCCTCCTGGCGGCGCCAGGCTACGCTCACCAAACCTATCACCACCATGGTATCACTCAAGTCCATTGGCACAAATTTCATCGGTGATGACGTTAAGCTAGCTCTATTTGGCAGACCCAATAATAATAATAAATAACCAAGACATATCACGCTTTGCTGCACAGCGCCATCTAGCCCCAAACTAAGCCGAAGCTTGTACTATGGGTACTAGACAACTGATAAACTTACTTAGATACATTTTTTTTTGTAAATAAATACATATTATACATAGAAAACACCCAGACCAATACAAACAGACATGTTCATGAACACAAATGTTTGCACTGTGCGGGAATCGAACCCACGACCCTTGGCTCAGAGGGCAGAGGTCACTACCAAATGAGCCACCGAGCCTGTCAAAAATAATAATAATAAATAACCAAGACATATCACGCTTTGCTGCACAGCGCCATCTAGCCCCAAACAAAGCCAAAATTGTACTATGGGTACTAAACAACTGATAAACTTCCTAAGATAATTTTTGTTCATAAGTAAATTTTATACATGGAAAACACCCAAACCGATACAAACAGACATGTTCACGAACACATGTTCGTACTGAGCGGGGATCACCTCCGCGGCTCTTGGTTCAAAAGGCAGTGGTTACTACCAAATGAGCCACTGAGCCAGTCGATTGGTTATAAAGTGTCGAAACTACTTAATAACTTGAAACCAATTTGTCTTAAATAAACAGGAAGACCCCTAGTGGCCCTAGTAGACTTCGCACTTCTTTCTTACTTCTTTTCCTCCCGGAAAATTAAATTTTCTCAAGCGTTAAAGAGTTTCTGTGACAAAAGTTGTGTACTAGTAACCCACGCGGTAAATACAAGCGAGAACTAGTAGGAAACATTCAAAAGAAATCTAACTCAAGTGTTATATAATTGAATGGTACGGTAATAACGTTAACCCTTCGATAAAGTACCGGCTTTTAGAACATAAAAGCGGTTGTTATAGGTATTTTATATCTTTCTATTATTGGATATTTTATATGGCGCATTGCGTAAGGCGTTAGTTAGCAGAGCAATCGATCGATGGAAGAATCAATTGGTCAAAGTCGGTCGATTGAGATCATCATCATCAGCCTATCGCAGTCCACTGCTGGACATGCCTCTCCAGGAGATCGCCACTTTGAGCAAATACCTAGAGGTTATACCATTAACAGTTGCGTCTCCTCCTTCGGGACATGTGCGGAAGACCAGCGTCACGGCGTCTTTTGTCGCCGTATCGCTTTGTATTTATGCTGAGCATTTTGTCCCTTTCGGTGACATTTTATTGTGTTATTCTATGTAAGTCACTAAATAAACATCTTTTCTTCCTTTTTTTGTTTTTCTTTCCGTTTCTTTCTTTTTCTTCTTTTTCTTTCTTTTTCTTTCTTGTTCTATCTTATTCTTTCTTTTTCTTTCTTTCTTTCTAATCACCACGCTAGGCAGGCGGGTTGGCGATCGCAGGGCGTAGCTCCGTGCTCCGGTGACGCTGCTGCCCGCCATCGGCCTGTGGTATTTAGATACTCCTTCAATCGTGTTGGTTATACCGCCACCAGTTGGTAACCAGGGCCTACTTTGTTGTTTAGCAGAATGCACCACGGGCAGGTGAAGGTGGCTTGGAGCGAGAATATGATAGGCCCTTACATCCCTATATAGATCGATAGGGATCAGTATGGAAGAAACTATCGAACAATCAACCGTACTAACCGATCGATCATCGATCGATGACGTCGATCGATAGAAAGTTGTCGTCGATCGGCATATAGTAGATCCCCCTGTACAACGACCTTCACCGAGACGTTTATTGGATGAAACTTATTTTGTATGTACCTAATTCAATATGTCAATAAATACAATGCATATCGGTTGCCGAACAAATTTTGGTCCAGGGTATGATTTGATTGTGCCAGTCAATAATAAAAGTAAATAACCCAAGATATGCCACGTTGGAACACACAGTGGCATCTAGTCCCAAAATAAGACGAAGTCTGTACTATGAGTACTAGAGAACTGAGGCACCGTTCGCGACCACGCAACAAAACGGGTAGTCAAATAAAAAAAAATTACATTTGTTTTCCTTATAGAAAGCAGTCTAAGCATTTACGTCTTTCCCCGCAGCGTCAATCGAGATGTGCGTGACCTCCTTTCTCCTTGTTTTCCTTTGACACCGTATTAGCTAATGGTTGGACCTTTTCCATGCAAATACAAGATCAATTCTTATACAATACCATTGTTCCCTGGATTCGGCAGTTTTTTCTTGAATGGATAAGATTTTTTTTATTTAGATTACCTTCTGATAGGAGCAAAGCCCTTGGTGAGAATTGAACTTTTGCCTCCGATTGGGAGGCAGTCACTGCCAAACCAATAGTACTAGTGTGTAGTACTTGTGGTAATAGGCTTAAATCACTAATGAATAAAGCTATGTAAATACTATGACTTACCAAACCAAATTCAAAGTACAAAATATTAAACAAATACTGTAGCAGAAGCAGTAGAACACTTTGTAATTTAGACTGTATGTATATCTCTAACAATCAGTTCATTCAAGTTTTTGAAATGATACTTTAAACAACTTAATTTTAATGGAATCTAAATATGAAAATAGCTGTCTTATTGTATTTTATTATTATTGTACGTCTCTAATAATAGATATTTTGCTTATAACTTAACTGTAGATAGAATTTAATAATTCCTGCCAAATTGTAATAAGGTTTTCCGTTTCATAAATTGTTATCAAATATTTTCAAAAAGTGCACGAATTTTCTTTTTGCACGTAACACGGTATTTTTCTTATCATTGCACCTTAATGGAATTTAACATGACGAGTACAAGTTATCACATTGGAACGCAAATGAGGTGAGGGGATTTCGAAAATAAAATATAATTGTAAAAGGTTCATTATAAGATTCTTCATTAAAATATAATAAAACCAGTAGCAAAACAGAAGCGTACGCGATTCCATTTCAACAATCCCACTTTCAAAATTGCGTCACAAACAAGCGTGCTCCCTGCTGTCAAAACACGCCGAAACGTCAAACGCCCCCGACTTGATATTCATTAAGCCAATCACTTTCCCATTTATCCCCTTCCAAGAATCAAAAGCCATTCGTCTTGAGATACGATCAATCATAACATTGAAAGCGCACTTACCTCTCAGTAGCACGTGTCACAGGAATACAAAAAAAAACAAAACACAATCACTATTTCAAGTCACACACAGTTGAACTGTCGGAATTCGAACCAGCAGGCGTGGGTGCGTCCGAAACGGTCCGGATCGTGTCGAGGCGACGATTCGCTACGGCGTAGACGTGCGCAACGTAGCGGGTCTCCCGCACGACAGCCTCCGTTGCTACGAGCTACGAGATCCGTGGCCAATCGAAGTGAGGCTGCGCGCCATGACAGTATGCTCTGCTTCAATTTGGCGTAACGTTTTTTTGTGGTCGCGCTTTTTTTTGCGCGTAAAATGTTTCAGATGATTGCGGATTATCCGCGGGATTATGTGACGTTTTAACTTATTGCTAATGTGTTTCGCGTTTTTGTTTAGTGAGTTGGAATTTACTTTGGAGATTGTTGGTTTGAATTCACTTTATGATCATTTAAGATGTTAAACTTACGTGAATATTTTATATTATTTACTCACCCACAGCTGCATATGCAGCGTCATGTGCTCATTTATTGCTAAAAGAATCTAATAAAAGGTATCGGCTGAAAAATTACTCCATACTATGTACGTAATACGGATGATGACAAGGTATGAAAATGAAGAAAATAATTAGTCCGTCTCTTAGATAATAAAAAAATATAAGACCCGTATTTTTTGTTTTGTCGAAATAACAAGAAAATACTTAGATAAAGCGCATTAAAGTTACGGAGTGGGGGCTAACTACGTCACGTTAGAGTATATTTTGTACTCTAACGTGACGTCATGTGACATTTAAAATCAATGTATCTTCGTAAGTTTTTGAACAAGAGGCAAAATAAAAAATACGTATCCAATATTTTTCATTAATCTATCTGATGGACATTAAATTATTTTTTAGTCATCATCCCAATTAGTATCTAGGTACCATCTATTCGGAGTTTGCAAAGTCAAATCACAATTCTAATGCTTTTGATACTGCTGGCTATAATAATATATGAAATACTATAAATAGGCAGACAGTAAGTGAAAATTGACATAAAATTAAATAGCAAAAATCTAAACCTAAACTTAAATAATATTTACAAACAATAAAATATAGATAGGGTTTTGTATAGGTAGTTAAATAAGTTTTGATATTACCAATTTTCATCAATCAAAATCAATCATGAGTGATTTATATTTAAGCTTGAATAACGTATCGTAAAATGGATATGCCCATTATTTATTTTTTAGCAGAGTATCATTCATTTTCGAATCACTGTATCAGTACAGAAAGGAGATAACATCCGAACTTGGGCAATATAGCACCCGCGTTAAAAAGAGACAAGTGAACTGCGTTGGAACCGATAAGTGCGAGCGAGACGGCAACACACCAGACAGGGACAGCAGAAAATGGCAAAGTTTCTTCTGTGAATTATTGAAATGAATTATGTTTTATTTTGCTAATTGACTCCGCTGACGTAGCGGGTACCTACTTCATTCTACCTTATAATTCGTTTTAAAATTTGAACACGTTTATTAAGTTAGTGGGGATTATAGGGTAATGGGGGGATTTAGATCCCAGAAATAAAGCAGACGCGTTTCATTTCTGGTTAAAGTTATGTGTGCGGAGGAAATTAGAGGTTAAGGACGAGTGACTTTTATTCGTGTAATATATTTGGGGTTGCGTGTTCAACGGGTTAAAAGTTTGTCTTTGTGCTTTTGTTACGAGTATGTTCTTTAGTCGGCCTTATTTGGCAGATATACTATTTCAGTTGGAATATAAGACATATTACATACAGTATGTAAGGGATAAGGGTATACGGATGTAAGGTAGCGACCTATCACCTTTTCGCTCCAAGCCATCCTTACCTGCCCGTGGTGCATCTTGCCGAACAACAAACGAGGCTCTGGCAAACCGACTGGTGGCGGTAAAACCATCTCGATAGAAGGCGTAGCTAAATACCATAGGCCGATGACGGGCAGCAGCGTCACCGGAGCAAGACGCTACGCCCTGCGATCGCCAACCCGCCTGCCGAGCGTGGCGATTATGGGTATATCCTCCAGAAGTTTGCCCTATGTGGCAACAACTGGAGAGGCCTATGTCCAGCAGTGAACTGCAATAGGCTGATGATGATGATGATTGCATACAGCTTTCCTTTTAATTTAATGATACTCGTAAATATTTGGTTGGAGTGTCGCAAAGCGATCTGGACATAGAATTTTTTTCACATAAAATAACAACTTTACCAAAAGTAAAATGTTTTCTCTTTTATCGTATAAATATTTAACATTTAAAATTGGAAAAATTTTAATACAATATCAAATAGTAAAATAATTTGGTACATCAAGCCAATAATTTATTCACCAGAATTATTTTTTGGAAGATAAGTATATTATTTTAGCTTAACTTTATTTCTTTGCTTTTTATTAGCGATCACTACATTCAACATTTTGGGACCTTGATTCTTATCATTAATTTATAAATTAACCCTCAATAAGGGATTCAAAATGTTAGCGCTACATCAAATCATTATGAATATTTAATTGTATATCTACCCCCGAAATTAAGTTTCTTTTGTTTTACACAGACTAATCAAAAGTCTTCAAATAATATTTTGGTTTTAATGGCAACTGGACTCTCTGGGGTAATTTTATCACTTCACTGAACTTTCGAGCATAGAGCAGTAATTATTTGTTTACGCTAAAACCCAATGCATAATAATGGTATATATTTAGGGTATCACAGCACATATTCCTTTGTGTCTCATTTGGAAAGGGTATCACAGCACATAGGTTAATAGATAATAATGTGTCTCATTTGGAAAATAATTTGCCTAAGTAATTTATAATAATCTACAGACACTACATAGGTATTCTACGAGACGAAGACGCGGGCACAGCCTATTCTTAAACAAAAGGAACAGAAACTAATAAACACATTTCCTGTAATAAAATTCCATGACCGAGCGTGTCCTGGACGGAAAATATTGTACGAATGTAACGGGAGATGGCTGTCCTCCCGGCATATTGAAAGCTTGTAATTCCACACTATACATCACGGAGGCCGAACAAAAATAACACTTGACAACCGCCGGTGAGGCACCCCCGGGTAGGGGCGCCATGATTATCTCTAGAAGCGAGACAATTTTCTATTTAGTTTATCTAATGGATACAAAGAAAAGGTAGGCCCAAAAACGTATTAATATAATATTTAATAGTTTTGCATGTGGTGTTTACCTTTAATTAGTTTTTGCATACTACTTACTGTTAATTTTGAAGCTTGTTGTATATTTATTTTATTTAATCTTTATTGCACAATTAAACTGTGTACAAAAGGCGGACTTAATGCCACATAGGCATTCTCTACCAGTCAACCATTGGGTTAAGCAGAAACTAATTTACAATAAAAAATTTATAAAAGCATGTGTTGATACAAACAACTGTTGGTAGACCTTAATAAAAAAGCGCTGGCTTGACGTCAACACCGATGATATATGCGCGCCAATGGTCAATGGACTCACCACCAGGAATGTCGACGATCATCCCAAGTGGAGTAGATTATGTAGGAATACGGACCCCGGGCTCCAAGGCGCGGCCTTTGAAAGCAACTGCGAATAATGTTCCGATGATGAGGATGACGAATAAAAAAATATAAATTACCACCGCTCCATATCTCAAATGCTTACCTCTTTACTTACATAAATAAATAACCCACAACATGCCACGTTGGGCCACATAATGCCATCTAGTCACAAACTAACCCGAAACTACATTACTATAGATGTAATCGGTACTAAACACCTGATAAACACACTTTTGTAAATAAATACATATTATACCCAATGTTTGTAATTAAGCAATTTTGCATACGTAAACCAAAACACGATTCTGTTTATTAGTAAACGTATCCCAAACAATGAACGATTGAAACCCGAGCATGGTAACCCTACTCTTGTGGCTTTATCCTACCCGCGAGGGAGCCGACTGTCAGAAACACTAAACGTTCTCCCGTTGGGTCGGCCTGACTGACTGAATTGACATCCCCTCTATCACAACTGTTGCATTTTGAACGTTCTGTGGCTGCTCATTTTGATGGCTTACACATTACAAAACATACTAGTATTTATTTGGCTGCCTCCTTGATGCAGTCTTAGCAATTGCTGCCAATTTTAAAAGAGGCAGGGCGTAGCGAATCTTCGCTCGTATTGGGCTGCCCGTCCGGGGAAGGACCTCCACCCTATAGAATACCGCAGCCAAATGACCTCCGGGTCGTGTTTCTGCTGGTGATTAGGGTCTCCGGAGCTCGTGGGGAGTTAGGGTTGAACCGGCATGGCAGTGGCAACTGACAGGTAACTAACCAGTTACTTGCCAGTTGTCACAGCGACTTGGGCTTCTCTTTCGCTTTCCATCAGACTTAGGGAAGCCATTATGTCGTGCCACTATAAAAAAAAATACTAGTACCTATTTATTTCGCTGCCTCCTTGATGCAGTTTTAGCAATTGCTGCCAAAGGATCATGGGGAATCGGGCTTGGAAAGACAATTGTTTTCAGTCAAGAGGTTACTTAGGAGTCAGGAAGATCATCATCATCAGCTTATCGCAGTCCACTGCTGAACATAGCCGTCTCCATGTGTTCACCACTTTGGGCAAACATTATGCCCGACATCTCTTAACGATGGGGTGATCCTATTCTAAATTCGAATACCACACGGGCAAAATCAAGCCTAAATGGTATTAAAATACACAATCAAACTTACATAAAACAGCGCAAATTATTCCATACCGCTAACTCTTACACGTGATAACACTACTAAAAGAACAATACATTTCAAAATGGAGACAGAATGTATAATCAAATCAACTTGCTTTCATCCCGGTTTGTCGAATGAACCATCTAATATCGTTCGTGCAGCCAAGTTTGGACTTTCCATCAACGGTGGTAAGGTTCAAAATCGTAGGTTTGCACATTCGTATGTGTTTTCTAGAACAATAGGCTCGTAGAGTTGTCCAAACACAATGTTAATGCTAATATGAAGGGTGTGAGGTTTTGCCAGCTCGCCTATGGGATTTATAAACACTGAAATAGCTTGTTTTTATAGGTAGTTGATGACGATGTGGCTATATTGTGTGGAGAGAAATGTACTCCTTTTGTTGTAGTATTATATTTTACTAAAGCACGTTAAGCCCTCAGTAGTCATCTCTCTCCGGTCGTGTCAAACCATCGTTCCATCTGATTATGATAAGAAAAAAATAGAAAGCGCATAAACTTTGAACTTTAATATATCCTGCGTACTTGACTGTTGACATATCATTATATCCGCGCAAATTATTTTCCGGCTGACGTCTTTTCTGAATGTTTCAACTTGGATATATTTAGGGCTAGAGTGTAGGCTTCATCTTTTTCAAACAAACCCTTAACAAACCCCTAACCCAAAACGGCCCGTCTGGTGTTAAACGGTTACTGCAGCCTATGGATGCCTGCAACATCAGGGTATACACACGCGTTGCCCACCCTAACCCCCGGCTGCAGATGCAGCACTCACCACAAGCTCCGGAAATCCCACTTGCCGTCAACCCTACTACTACTCACTCACACAAGAAACACGAGCCGGGCGTCATTTAGCTGACCGCAGATAGAATACTGACGATTCTATAGAGGAAGGAGGTATAGGTGGGGTTCTTTCCCGGGTGGGCGGCTCAATTCAATGGAAGAATCGCTGTGCCCTACCTCTCCTAACTAATAAAATATTTTAAGTAAGCGTTCGCCATCCTAGGTCACATCATCGCCATCCTAGGACATAATACTTAACATCAAGTTCACCACCATCATCACCTCTAACGCACTTAAATGCTTTCTTAGAAATTTAAAAAAAACTGCCATTCTCCAAATCAACAAAATTTTGAAAATCGTTCCCGAGATCCCATAAGTATTACTTAAACCAAAAAATTTCATTTTCCATCACCGCCATGTCATAAAAAGCAATCCTTCACCATCTCATCTGTACCACTGGTACACGTGAGTAATGTTCTCGTACGGATTTAATTTGCAAAGCGCGATGACTGATAGAACGCTATCAGTTGCACGAATTTGCGAGATACGATGTGTCATCGAAATTGCTTGTCGTATTAGAATCGATATTCGGATCATAATAGTGGTTTGTGGTGCCTCTTTTCACTACAAAAACCAGTTCAAACGTAACATCAACCACATTATTGGTATTCGATTTTGATCAAAATAATGTATAAATTATTTAGTATTCATGTATTTCATATTTATGTTTAACTATCATCAATTTCTGTTCAGTCTATAGCTCACCTTACTCTTTCTATTTAATTTATCCTCTATCCTAAGGCTGCCTGGAAGAGATCGCTTGGAGCGATAAGGCCGCCTATTGTACAACTAATGTCTATTTTATTAGTTTCAAGTTGATTGTATGGTGTGCAATATAGTATATCTATCTACCTAAATTGTATTCCATAATTGGATTGGTTTCCTGAAAATTGTTCTATGCATAAGTAGTTATAATTTGAAGAAGAATAGAAGAGCCAATGAATACTTTTAGTTCGAGATAAGGGGACTCATATGCTTGTGAAAAACCATCATCATCAGCGCACATCAGTCCACTGCTGGACATAGGCCTTTCCCAATGCTCGCCACTTCGATCGGTCCCGGGCCTCTCGCATCCCCAGCACTTGGTTACCTTTCCACATTTTTGCATTGGTTTATTATAATAACGTATTACGGTATATTGAAACAGAAAGTTAGAGGTCGTGTATGGTGTGTTTACTAAACCACAATCAATAAATATTCAATCACACACTTTTGAAATTTCTGCCATGAAATTTAAGTTTACTGGATGGGCCGTAAAACTCTGTACTTTTGTATTCGGAGTTTTTTTTCCTCTAAATCCTCTATCTACTCATATGTGTGTTATAGAACCTTCATGATTGTACCTAACCTAGAACCTTATTTTTATGTCAGGAATGCCTAGGCTTCAGGTACAGGTTATGTGGGACTCACTCCTAAAAACGGAGAATACCCATGGAACCTGACGGTGGACCACCGTCAGGTTATGTGAGGAGAGTCAGAACGCCCTTTGAGACTTCATTCAACCCCTCCTCAGCTCAGTAGAACTGCGCCGCCTGAAAAGTAGGCGGCACCTCTCGGGATACGACTGTCACTAACTACGTTTGTTCGAAGACACGTGCCTTTGGGGTTATCGGAGGCAAGTGAGCCCCCATCCTAACGATCTCTCTCCCATCAAAATTTGTTGTGTTCTTTGTGAAAATAAATAAATACTTAAATAAAAATTAAACTCAATTTAGTATTTATTACCAGTTCAGGATGTTATCCTTAATCATCTTGATCTTGAAGCAGTGGCGTACGAAAGGGTGGCATATCGGCAAAATGCCACGGGCCCCCAGCCGTTAGGGGCCCCCGGTCAGAGGAGAATCCAAGCTACCAACATTTATTATTACACATTTAGTGAAAATACGATGAATTTGCAACGAGCCTAGAATGGTATAGTTACGCTACTGTCTTGAAGTCTTCCACAGTGCGTTTTGCGTGCAATTTTCTGCCTCGTGCATCTGTTTTTTGGAATCAGCTTCCGGCTGAAATTTTCCCGAATCGATACGACCTAGGGATCTTCAAAAAGCGAGCCTACAGATTTCTCAAAGGCCGGCAACGCACCTGTGACTCCCCTGGTGTTGCGGTGTCTATGGGCTGAAGTGATCACTTACCATCAGGTGACCTTCAAGCCCGTTTGCCTCGTCTGTCATAAAAAAAATTATCAAGAGTTATGTACTGTCTCAGTCGGAATTTTGGTACATCCCATAAATACTAATTGTGAATGTATTATGTATATGTATCATTGTGGTTATACTTTTAACAAATAAATCCCATCTATTCCAGTTCCCTTCTACATCACAGCTTTCGCCCGAGTAGGGTATGTAATTAAAATTCAGTTGGGTTGTGGATTTGTTGGCGGCATATAAATCAGACCGGGGGTACAGTCTTGATCAGATTCGCCGCCCTCTCTTACGCAATATTATTCGGAGTGTTCGATACGTGTTGTGCAATGATTATTGTTTCAGGGGATTATTAGTTAGATAGAATCAGTATGGTCAAGTCGCTGGGCTGATGACCTTATGCCGCGGCCACACATTGAATTCAATTTGGCGTCCAATCACTGCCCAATGCCCAATACTCGCTCAATGTCTTCATTGTGTCGAAGTACCGATACATACATTGGTGCATTGGGCGCAAAACGTTACGTTGGTGCATATATCTCTAATGTGTGGCCGCGGCTTTAAGAAGAACTGTTGACATTGGCTGGATGAGAATTAAGGGAGGCCGGTGTACAGTGGTTGACGGGCCAGTGCTATTAATTGATTTTGAGCCAGTACGCGTTCATGATACGATTGGCCCGGTGGCTCAATTGGTGACTACTGCCTTCTGAACCGAGGATTATGGGTACGATCCCCACCCGGGACAGATATTCGTTGATGAACATTTGTGTTTGTTCCATGTCTGGGTGTTTATATTTGCACTACCAATTGAGCCACCGAGCCAGTCAAAATAAGTAGACAAACTAAGTCTATAAAATAAGTAGACAAACTAAGTCTATCGGTTATAATTTATTTTGGAGAGCGTGCGACTGAGTTAAGTACATATACGAGTATGTACGATTTAATTCCCTCAGCGACATTTTATTTCTGTCCAGTTAGAGGAGGAAGTAAAGCTAGCATGCTAGGGATACGACAAAATGGTACCGTTTGATTATAGTAAGATTTTTAAAGTAAGTATCTAATTAGATCATTGTTATTTAGTTTCGCTGCTAATGTCAGGAACGTATCCGTCGCCAAAGTACTTCTTGTATAAATCCTTGAATTCGCTATATATGGATTTGCTATCACCTTCCTCGTCTTTCGTATGTTGGTTGTATCTGTAAGGGATTTAAGTACTTTAAGTTTTTTTATCTTTTCTACATTTTTTTCCACTTGTCAACATGATATCTTATCTCATCTTACAGCCAAGAACATATGAATCACAGTCCAGACTTTTCGTTGCTGAATACATAAAATCTTCAGGAGTCAAGATGTATTTGCAGGGTACAAACAAAGAATAGAAAACAAATTAAAATAATAGAAATACCTGTGACCGCAGTAGCAACGATGATCTTTGCCACAGAACGCTGGTTTCCCGACCTTCATACATTTTCTTATGCATTCTCGAGCAACATCGAGGTTCGGACAAAAGTGGGCGATATGATGTCTTAACACCGGCTTTAGGGAATATTCTTCATCATCTCTTCCTAATAAAAAATAAAATTAGTCTAGTAAATTTGCTTCTAAAGTCTGAGGCTCGAGGAATAGAGAAAGAGGAGTCGAAGATCTACTTCGGGTTCTCTAATTAAGTAATAGTATCGTATTCCCACATAGAAGAGCCATAGACGGTTACTGTTTGACATTAGGCAGGCCGCTTGCTCGTATGCTATCAACATCAGCCAATCACAGTCCACTGCTAAACAAAAGCCTCTCCAGTTGCTGGACACTTTGGGCAAATCTCACGCAGATTTTACCCATAACCGCCACGCTGGGTAAGCGGGTTGGCGATCGCAGAGCATAGCTTCTCGCTCCGGTGACGCTGCTGCCCGTTACCGGTCTAGGGTATGTAGTTAGGTCTTCAATCGTGACAGTTATTTCCCCACTAGTCGACCATTATTCTGTTTTTCTCAGTATGTGTCCTGTCCAAGTACACTTCAGCCTGGTAATTATATGGACTATGTCGGTAACTTTTGAATTTTAATGTACCTACATAATATTTTATTGCTTATGAAGCCACGACAACTTACGTACCATCGTCGTTTATCAAATCAATAACTTCTTTATCATCAGTATCAACATTTTCTTCCTGGTTCTGTTCAGTTCTAAGTGGTTTGACTGAAACTGTATGCAAAATAAAAGGCTAACAGTTATGTTTCTTGAGTTGATGAATAATAGGATTAAAACTTCTGGTTTTGGTGTCAAAAATAGGTTAATTAAAACAATTACTATTCTTATGATACATGGTTGTAATATTCTTGATTGCAAACTAAACCATATATTTTTCTATGTCAAATCTAATTGTAATGCAAGCGGTCCACATTACATCACACAATACCGGCCTGCAAAAGTTCCACTCCACGCCCTATTTAAATGATCCAAGATTATAATAAGAAGGGAATACGTGTGTTAGAAGGGAGTCCGTACCCTAATGGTCCAGCTTAAGTACGATTTATCGTACATTATGATACAAGTGTTGTTAGCAGTATATAATATGGAGACAATGGTCAAAATCTGACTCGTTGGTTTCTATAAACTTTACCTGATTTTTCACCAAAATCTTTTTTATTGATAATGGGTGCGAGCTTGGCCACAATTCACCTGACGTTAACTGATATTAAAGTCTACTATCGCAAATATCTTAACTGTCTTACTTAAATTAAAAAAACATACCGACTTGGACTTTATCAATACACCGGCATACACCATTGAAACACACATGATGTTTTGGGCATTCTAATTTTGCTAGGACCTTAAGTAGTTCAGCGCGACTGGTGTGTGTATCATTGCTACCTCTGTAGACTGTACGAAGGCTCTCGAAGTAATAGTCTGCATCTATGTCATCTACAATAAAACATTTTTTATTATATATGTGTATTGCAAGGTCAAGTGGCGTAAGAATTTAAAAAATAGGTACCAACGTGACATTAAAATGTCCTTCAGTGAAAGTTTGACTTCATTGCAAATCGTTCACAAACTTAGACATTTATTAACCAAAAACATAATAACAAAAAAATTGTACGGTCAAATTGATCACTTTCTCCATTTCTGAATTCTAATAAACATATGATTATGAGCACCTGTGCTAATAGGTGACCATAATTTTAGTAGAACACAAGTGCATTCTCTGCTACTTTACTCTCATTGCCTGATGGGGCGATATTTTAATACGATCCGAGAGAGGTTAGGCGCTAGACCAACGTCTTAACGGGCTTTCCTATGCACAAGAGTTTATCATCGCTAACTGATTGATTTACTACAGAGATGTCTAGTAACTTATTTACAAAAGAACCCTGTTTCTATTTTTGGATTTGAATTCTCCGTCCTATCTACTACCATTAAACGAGGCTTACAGAAGTTCAGAACATAACTACTTAATATGACTTAATTCCTGTTTCTTTTTTTCCTAGTAAATGAACTTGAACCATAAAAATAAGAAGCCTCCACGCGGTGCACCCACTAGCTAAGTCCAGTGACGCAAAAACAAGGGTGTTAAACTTTAAGCAATACCTCCAAAATTCTTGCTACATAATGTTCTTAGGACACAAGACAAAGCCCACTGCGGTTGTCCTCTGAGACTCAAGAACGTGAGCCAATTTCTCAAAGTATGATACTCAAACTGACCCGGAAACCGAATCTAGGTGAACTCAAAAATATTACTTGCCTCCGCGAACATCAATGTACAACATTAAACAAAACACACAAAATTGTTTTAGTGTGAACATTTTCCTGCGAACCAAAAAGTAAGTACGTTTCGAAATCCGATATTGAAATTTTGAGCTAGCAATCAGAATCATAATTGATTTCATGCAAAGTCCAACTCGATGTTTGCCTATTAACCAATTAACTTAACAATGGTGGCCATTTTCATTAGCATTCCACCTTCACGTTGTGTCTAAACGTATATCAATTATCACATTTTAGTTATTTAAATCATTTTCATCATCAGCCTTTCACAGTGTACGGTTGGAGCTCTCCAATTTGATCACTATTTGACTCGGTCTTGGGTTTCTCGCTTTCAGCTTTTTTCTTTTCTTTTTTCCTAGAAGGGAATGCATTAGGTGCTTTCACGTCGCCTTCGTGGGGATATGGCGTGGTGTGTGGGACACATACTTCCCAGAATGAGAGGGCAGACCCACTAAACCTATACACACAAATGTTAAGTACTAATACTGCGCGGAGATCAAACCCACGACCCTTGGCTCAAAAAGCAGAGATCACTACCAAATGAGCCACCGGGCCAGTCTAATGGTATAATTTAAAATGTAGTTTAATAAAAATGTTGTTTGTAGTTTTAAATCAACTGTTAGGTGTGCATTAAGAAAAATCTCTCTATAGGACTTTCTTGGCACTCCACCGTTCTGAAAATATAACATTTCGACGTTAAAAATATTACTGCTATCCAAGGTTTGAACTCGGCGCACCGAAGCGAAACGAAACAAAGGAAAAAGGGGAATAGAACAGGAAATAACAGAGGAGCTATCGTTTTCAGGATCCGTAAAATAACTGGAGATGCCGCGGAGACTTTTATAGGGTCGAGTGACGACATTCGAAAATATTACCTGCATCGGTCGCGCTCGATGCATTACGGCTGCGAAGTCCCAATCCTGCAGAGCGATTTTATGAGCATTGCTTGCGAAATTCGAACGTAAATTCGAATGTGAATCCGTAACAATGGCGGCACTGGACAACTTGGATTTGACTTATCAGAAACTTGATCAGTTTTCTGGTAGATTAAACGCACCACATTCGTTGCAGTACAACATCTGATTACCTCGTTGGTCTATCGGTATATTAGAGGGAAGGAAAATTGAGTGCACCTGTGTTTGCGCTCACACTTCAGTACTGTTATATCTTCTACGTACTTAGCTATTCATACGGCGGAACGATGAGAATGCTAACCGGTGTTGGATACCGATTACCCAGAATCGGAATGGTTGGCGTTCTATGGGCTTACGCTTAGCAGTGGACGGCAATTAAACAAATACAACCAAGAAGCTTCAGCTTTCCTTTCATTGTTAGAGCAAATCCCCCAAATGATTGTCATTATACTAGCAGTGGAAGTCTGCAGGCTGATGATGATGATGAACTCTTATGTAATCTCTTTCAAAGAATTTAAAATAATCAGGTTTCATCACCTGGCGGAAGACAGTGAGAAAAATTTGGATCCTAAAGTTTCTTTAAAGTTCGGTGCAATACACAATACAACGTTGAGTTGATATCAGCAAATAAACTAGTGTTGTGGAGGTTTCGTAACTTATATATAAGTATTTGACCTTAATGTCACTTTCTTTACCGAAACATAAAATAATATCGTTTACTTACCGAACGACTAAACTGTGGAATACTTTGTCGCCAGCGGTGTTTCCGGACCGATACGACCTTCAAATCTTCAATAAAAGAGCGTACCTCTTTCTTAAAGGCCGGCAGCGCAGCTGTGACTCCTGATGTTGCAGATGTACATGGGCGGCGGTTATCACTTACCATCAGGTGAGCCGTCTGCTCGTCTGCCCCCTATTTTATAAAAAGAAAAATAACTTAGATATTTGAGCCCCGAGACCTCTTGGTACATAGGCGAAATTTTTGACACAAACAAATTAATATCTTTTGAGCCTAGAACTGAAGGAGTAAGGGAGTGACCCATCATCTTTTCGCTCCAAGCAATCCTCATCTACCCGTGGTGCATCCTACCGAATAACAAACGAGGCTCTGGCAACCGATTGGTGGAGGGAGGTATAACCATCACAATAACTGTAGGCATCGCTAAATAAATACTTTTTTTATTTTTTTTTATGGAAGTGGGAGCAACCTTTTCAGGGTCCTGAAAGTCACCTGATGGTAAGTGATCACTTCAGCCCATAGACACCGCAACACCAGGGGAGTCACAGGTGCGTTGCCGGCCTTTGAGAAATATATAGGCTCGCTTTTTGAAGGACCCTAAATCATATCCACTCGGAAAAATTGCAGCAGGAAGCTGATACTACAGGCTGATGATGGGTAGCAGCTTCACCGAAGCGAAAAGCTACGCCCTGCGATGCAAACCCGCCTGCTTAGCGTGGTGATTATGCGTTCAGCCTCCAGATGTTTGGCCAAAGTGGCGAACAACTGGAGAGACAATAAGGAGGACTATGTATATCGATGTTATTGGAAATCTATCGATAAACAATACGATGAATTGGTTGGTAGCACTAAAAAACTGTCCCAATTTAAATCCCAGCGCGTGCCGGGGACTGACGTCAAACAATGCCAAGTTAACTCCAATTACAGCGAGCCGGGCGCGGCTGAGTGGTAGAACTCCATTCCCTTACTTATAGAGAGTGAAGTATTTCTTCCGCACTCTTTGGATGTTCCGACTATGAACCGGGTCAAGGGAAAGATGGCGGAGTTGAACGTTCAACTTCTGAAGCAAATACGAAGACATTACGACTATATTAGAAACACGCATGGATGTGGAGCGTCAAAAATGTTTTGCAAACTCTTGTCTCAGATTTATTTATTTATTTATTAGGCTTACCAACAATTGCTACAACAATACATCTTAGATTTAAACCCTTAACCTTTTTTTATGTTTATGGAGCCAGTTAAAATTAGGAATACATGCCTAATAACGAAGTAGCAACAATACTATTAGCATGATTTATTCATCATCAGCCTATTGCAGTCCACTGCTGGACATAGGCCTCTCCAGTTGCTCACTACTTAGGACAAACATCTGGAGGATATACCCATAATCGCCACGCTGGGCAGGCGGGTTGGCGATCGCAGGGCGTAGCTTCTTGCTCCGGGACCGCATGATTTCTTAATTTACACTTATGCATCAGATGAATCACAGTCAGGCGCAAACCCATAGTTACCGCTCGAAATTTTGGTTTCTGTTTCGGCCGATTTCAACTAAAAAATAGTTTCAGCCTTAGTTTCTGTTTTGGCCACAATAGGTATAGCTGAAATTCTAGCAATTTGAATATTCGTGCGTTGTACACTAAAACAAAAAATCTGACATGTAAATAAGCCCATAATAATTCTTCCAAGTGACAGAATACTTTTCGCTGTCGCTACTTCTACCGCTTACACTTTTCACTCGGCCCACACAGTAAAGTAACGAGGTTCTTAATGAACTCCCGTTGTAAACTGTTCCGCAAGTTCCCAACTAGTTCACCGAAGGCATGCATTAACATTCCCTGAATATTTTTCGCGGATCCCAAAGGGGTTGATCACAAAAAGATTCTGACTAAAAAGTTTTTAATAGTTCCGACCGTTCGGGTTACCGTAATCAAATTTGGAATAGGAGTTGGCGAGGATTTTAACTGCCCACGGAAGTTTTTTATTTATCTGTTTTGTGTCATAGAAATATGGGATTTTTGTTTGATGTAAAAAATATATGATTTATTTATTTATGACACAAAAAGAGACACAAATAATGCATAACATTATGTTTGAAATGTCTGAGTAGTGATCTTACAGCACCAATGTACCGGCTAAGGACCAAAAGAAAGTAAGTAGCTTGAGCACTTAATTATGATAAGGGTATCAAAACAGTATAATATCCTTAAAACCTACCCACTATTCATGTCTTTTTATATAAGTCTGGGTGTTTGCTATGTATAATAATGTATTTATGAAAAAAAAGTAATCTAAATGAGTTTATCAGTTGTCTGGTACCCATTGTGCAAGCATTGGCTTAGTTTAGGACTAGACGGTGTCGTGTGGCCCAGCGTGGAATATCTTGGGTTATTTATTTATTTATAAATAACATCCAGACACACACAGAACAGCACAAATGTTTGTACCAGGTAAGAATGGAACCCAGGACAAGGATTTAAAAGGCAGAGGTCACTACTAAATGAGTCACCAGGCAAGTCTAGTGCATAAAAGTACCTAGTTTACGTCTGAGAACTGAGGTAACGCGTCGAGCGTTCATTGATACAAACATACCAACTTACACAAAAAAAACCCTTATAAGAACGTGAAAAACTGAATCCTTGTTCAAGAATCCAAAAATTCCTTAGCTTTTTTATTCTCTAAATAGACATAGCGAATGTATTTTTTCCGGCTCCCACATACGTTACATTCAAGCTATCTTCCGGGCAACGGGTTAACCGTAATTTGCTCTGAAAAGGGACGGGAGCACGGACTCTGCCTGTTAAACCATATCCCCAAATCCAGCTGGATCTGTTAATTAGTGCAGACGGAACCCTAAAGTGAGTTAACACGAACCGAAGGAGACAATTAACGCATTGGTTACAAATTGGATCCTGATGTTTTTATATGTCAACACCGTGTTATGGTTCTCTGATATATGAAATGGTTCTGGATATAAGTATTATGGGGGCAGAAAGTTATGTCCCAACTTGTCGGACGTATAATATCGAATTTTATCAAATTAAAGCTATAGTATACATACATTTTAGAAGTGACTTTTTTGACACAATTACGTAGACTATGTTCTTGAAATTTTTTATAGATGGTAGTAAGTAGCATAGCAAGTGGTCTCCCGTTGCCTGCTTTATTATAGCCTTTACTTTCGAAACTTTCTTGTACACAAGATAAGATTAAATAGATCAACTCATTCACAGTATAGGTAGGCATTCTGTTTAGAATTTCTTTAAAATTTTATCTATGTATTTATGTGATTTCCGCATGGAACGAGAGAATCGCACCTACACTACCAGCAAAGCTCTTTGTTTTGACAAAAAAATCTATGTTTCGGCATACAAAACCAAATAGAAACAAGCCGAATCTGCTATGGGTCAAACAAAATGGATGGAGTAATCCTGACATGTTACGATATAAAATCGAGATATTGCAAAAGAAACTATAGCACACAATCATACGGTGCAAAATTCTATACCTGACTCAGAACAGAGGAAAATCTCTATTACCTATGTTAAGGTCTTATGAAAAAATAACCCTAAAACCTGTACACCTTGCTCAGTTATTAAATGGTGAACTCAGTGCACCTCACATTTACCTCCACACCCGGTAATGAGTTACGGCTTTGTCCAACGGCACACCTGTTGATAATCACGACGGGGGGTAAAATATTGCATCCCTTACGAGGTCCGTTGTACTCTTAATAAGGCTCTGTTAAGGGGTAGTGTAACGGTGGGACCACAAATAATGCTTATAATTGTGGAGGTGACAAGGTAACTTACGTGGATTTACGTGGATTACCTACGTATATTAGTCAAACCAATATTATGGACACAACGGTTGTTGTTGAGTTTCTCGGAAGATATTAAAAATCTGGATACTGAGTAATGTCCTCACCTCTAATCGATATATCAACATCAATTTTAATCTTAACTAATATTATAAAGCTGAAGAGTTTATTTGTTTGTTTGAACGTGCTAATCTCAGGAATTACTGGTCCGAATTGAAAAATTCTTTTTGTGTTGAATAGACCATTTATCGAGGAAGGCTTTACGCTATATAACATCACGCTACAACCATTAGGAGCGAAGAAATAATGGAAAATGTAAAAAAAAAAGGGGAAAAAATAACTATTCCACGCGGACGAAGTCGCGAGCACAGCTAGTAACATAATACTTCGAAGTCCACTGCTACTGTTGTAGGAGTTGTTTGGTGGATACCGCTTCTCGGCAATCGTAGTGTAGGACATTCTCAGGCCAGATGAAGTGACGATTGGCGCAGAATGCTGGCAAGTGCTGGTTGCGAGAACCGCAAAATCGAGCAGAATGACGAACTATTGGAGAGGCCTTTGTCCACCAGTGGACTGCGATAGGCTGATAATGATGAGTCCACTTCTGAACATAGACCTCAATACAAAAATTCGCACACAAATCATTCGTTTTTAAAATGGTTTTACAATTTTCTTTTTTAGAGTTTCCGATTATCTCTCAAATGTTAATTTATATTTATTTATACTTTGTCAAGTACCTACAAGTCGTAAACTCTAACAATGTTCAAGGAGATAACAAAAGAGTTGGCCCTACAGCCATTTACTGTGTAACTTTTAAATCCATAATAATCTGTTTGAACTTGGCATTGAAACAAATTGACGAACTTTACTTCGAACGACGAACAGATTCCAACAGCGATTTAAAATGCCAGATAATAAGCAAGATAAATTTATTTGCAATAAGACATGAAAAACATATTGTAACATTAGTAAATAAAATTTGTGTAGTTGTATGCGCTGTGAATAGACTAAGGGTTCCAGTGCTTAAATCTCGGTATAAGTAATAGGTAATTTATAACTAATGGGTTATGATAAGCCTAATTTATGTATTGTGTTATCAAAGCTATAATAATTATTCTAATAGAGTTATGAAAGTAAAAGAACAAAATTCATTCTTATTCGCTGTAGTTAAAAATCGATTTTTGGAATTTCTTCATGAGCTACTAGCAGGTATAATAAATATCTCCATCCAACTAGAATAACTCATTAATTAAATACTCGTTACCAGTTTAAGGCGTTCAATAATTTAAATAATAGAAACAATATTACCCAAATGGATATTCCCCTTAAGCTAAGAAGCTTATTAAAATGGCCATCTCCGAAGAAATTGTTTTTCATAAAAGCAAAAACTGCTGTAAGCTAAATCGTCTATGTGCATTACTTCAGAATCCCAATGAATTGTTGTAGAAACGAGAAAAAAAATGAAACATTATTAAATTGGAATAATGTCTTAAAAGATTTTTGGTGATTAAACTTGGTATAGAATTTATATATATATTTCGTTTGATTCTAATTTATAATTCTATCTTACCTATTGGGTAGTCCAGTGGTGACTTAACAGAAGTGGAAAATAATGATTTCATAGGTCCAGTAAAGTAACTCAATCTATTCTAATTTAGTTATCTACATGTACACGTAAAAAAAACAAAAATATTCTTCTCCTCATTACGTGTCTGACTGGTGATCAATCGAAACTCCGTGATGATCATTATCTTATCCCGCGAGGAGGAGAAAGTGGCATGCAGTGCCCTGCATATTATAATGTGAGCCATGGTTTAAAGGGAGAAAACGCAGACTTACAGTCCGGCCACCCTGGTTTACGTTGTTGCGCGTTCGCGTTTGTTCGTGTGTAGAAATAGCACCAGTGTGTTTAACCACTAATAAACTCTAGTCTGACCGGACTCTTATACCTAATACCAAAAACATTTAACCGTCCAAAATAAGGAGACCATTCAAAAACCAATCCTGGCAAGTCAATATTTTTTCTCAAAGGTGAAATTTCGACAACTTCCAAATACCGTGTGCAATTAAAAAGTTATCCGTACAATATTAGTATGGATTATCCCGTCTTCCGTGAGGATCGTAAGCAATACGCAGTTCCCGCGAACCTTTGGCAAACTCAAAGTAAACGACTGAACTTTCGGAAAGTAATTAGAACAAAACTAATTTTCGGGACTTCACCGCTTGTCGTGCTAACAAAGAGTTCTAATGTTTGCTCAGAACTTTGCTCCGATGATAATTAAGAGTGGTACTTAGAGTTTGAGAAGTCACCTTGTCCATATCGTAGATGACGAAAGTTCGCGTGATGTGTTAAGTGATACAGGGAGACAGAACGATAGAAATGTATTAAGGATAGAACTGCCTTGTGTGCGCTGAACTGACGGCAAAATGTTGCACTAACGAGTATGAATGTTAAACAGTGCAACATTATTGCGTCCAATATTAATAGAATTAGCAAAGTAGTTGTCGTAGAATACTCAGGGAATATCAAGAAACGGGCAGCAGCTACAGCCGATCGAAGTGGCGAGTATTGGGAGAGGCCTATGTCCAGCAGTGGACTGATATGGGATGATGATGAATCATCATCAACCGTGATGATGGGCAGCAGCGTTTACCTGGGTACAAATAAAATCTACTGCTCCCTATAACAAACTTTTGATAACTCGAGATTTTGGATAAAATTATATGCGTATCTTCTCGCTCCGGTGACGCTGCTGCCCGTTATCAGCCTGTGGTATTTACACCTTCAATCGTGATGGTTATACCGCCACCGGTCGGTTGCCAGTTTGTTATTCAGCAGGATGAAGATGATAGATCGTTCCCTTACATTCCGTCATGATAAAATGAAAACAACCAGTAATTAGTAATAATTTATTAACCTAGTACAGTGAATAAGGCTTCCTTTTCGCTATGTATTCCTTAACTCCCTTCAGATTCTGAATGTTCTTGACCAACGCTACGATCGTGGGGTAGTCCTTTTCTAGCGTTTCATTGTAAAACAGATTTGCGGTCTCAATGATTCCTAGCAAGATGAAGTCAGCCCAGCTCAACTGTAAACAGAAGAATAATATTTTTATGTTAAAATCTCGACTGGCTCGATGGCTCATCTGTGTGACCTCTGCCTTCTGAGCCAAGGGTCGTGGGTTCGATTCCCGCACAGTACATTTGTGCTCATGACCATGTTTGTTTGTATTGGTCTGGGTGTTTACTTTGTATATTATGTATTTAATAAAAAAAGTATCTAAGTAAGCTTATCAGGTGTCTAGTACCCATACAAGCTTCGGCTTAGCTTGGGGCTAGATGGCGATGTGTGGCACAGCGTGGCATGCTTGCAGTCCACTCCTGGAAATAGGCTTCTCCAATTTTACACCAATTTGCTGGAGCATGGCCCTACACTACGTCTGCCGAGATACAGTAACCAATCCAGAACTCATTTAGTCCCACGGTTAGTTTTGCGACTGATATGGCCAGCCGACTCCCACTACAGATCAAAAAAAAAACTGTACCTCAAATATCTGGTGAACACTCACCTTTCCACCGAAATATCCGTTGCCTGATTTCAATTCCTTTTCGAATCTGGAGAAGTAATACGGGACGGTTTCTTCAAGAACACTCTTCTTGATTTGCGCTTTTTTGGCGGGTTCCTGTTCATATAAGTACGGCTTGGCCTCTGTAATTTTGATTATAATTTAGTTTCGTTTTACATAACGATGTCAGTCAATTTTGAATGCAATAGGGCATAAATTAGGGCGACATCATCAAAAATGTGCTAACTTAGCCCTCGTTCGAACAAGAGATTTTTTAACGCACATTATAAAACAGTCAAATGTAACAAATGGATTCAAAACGACAACGGTTTTAGCTCCTTGCGCTCCGGTTAGCAGCCCCGAGAAAGACAACGACACGTGCCTCCGGGCATAGTGGTCAGTGGCGTCGTGCATCGCAAGATGCAGGGAGGACACCACACCGTCCTCCCGAGGTGTGTCGTTCATGCTGGGCGGCGCAGCACTACCGCGCTGTGGGGGGTTGTGTCGAATCCGACCGGGTATCCCGACCTCCATCAGACAGAGTGCTCGTAGCGGATCACCGTCGGGCTTAGTGGATATCCTCCGCTAAACAGGATTGAGCCCCACATAACCCAGGTGTCCCGTACCCAGGGCCCTGATGTATGCGTAAAGGCATTCCCGACGTAAAAAAACTGTGATACAACTTACTTACTAGGGATGTAAGGGAACAGCCTATCATCTTTTCGCTCCAAGCCAACCTCACCGGCCCGTGGTGCATCCTGCCTAATAACAAACGAGGCGCTGGCAACCGACTGTTGGCGGTATAACCATCACAATTGAAGGCGTAGCGAAATACTACGGGCCGATGACGGGCAGCAGCGTCACCGGAGCGAGAAGGTACGTGCTGCGATCGCCAACCCGCCTGCCCAGCGTGGCGATTATGGGTATATCCTCCAGATGTTTGCCCTAAGTGGCGAGCAACTGGAGAGGCCTATGTCCAGCAGTGGACTGCAATGGGTTGGTTATGATGATGATGACTACTTACTTGACCAGAAGTCATAGATGTTGAACACAACCGCGTCCAACACAGCCTGCTCCCAGGGGTCCGAAGGAAGAAGGTTTGTCTTGCTGGCGAGATAACGGGCGATCGCCAACGATTGATTCAGGGACTGTTTTCCTTCCTCGTAAAGTGGGAGCTGGCCATATGGTAACACTGAAAACATATTTGAAAAAAAAATGCTCTAAATTTTCGTATGATGTAATTAATATCTTTGATTGTTGATACAGCAGGGATGTAAGGGAGCGGCCTATCATCTTTTCGCTCCAAGCCAACCTCACCGGCCCGTGGTGCATCCTGCCGAATAACAAACGAGGCGCTGGCAACCGACTGGTGGCCGTATAACCATCGCAATTGAAGACGTAGCGAAATACCACAGGCCGATGACGGGCAGCAGCGTCACCGGAGCGAGAAGCTACGCCCTGCGATCGCCAATCTGCCTGCCCAGCGATTATGGCTATAATCTAATATAAATAACCTTTTATCATAATTAAGACATTGCTCGATATCTATTCTTATAGTTAACGACCATTATCATGACGATAAAACTGTTTGTGACAATTAACTTACACTCCTCATAATGTAAGTTATACCAATATAGAATTAACAAGACATCATGTTTTTTATAGTAGTAACACAGAACATCCCAAGTCGCTGCAGCAATCAATAAGTAACTACCTACATCAATCATTTGTCAATTGCCTCTGCCAAATTAGGTAAGCTGAAACCTCGACTCTTAGTCGTAAGAATACCAATCCCCGCCCTATTTCTTCCCGTGGGTGTCGATCCATAGGAAGAAATGTATTATTTTCCGTCACCACACGGAAAAGTTTATTAACGTAACTAGCAGTGCCAACGACTTCGTCGCGTGAAATAGTTTCATCGCCTATTTTATCCACTTGTGAATAGAATTGATCAAAATCCTTTCTTAGCTGCCTACGTCATAACATCTACCTCCATGCCAAATTTCAACCCGATCCGTCCAGTGGTTTGGGCTGTGCGTTGATAGATCACTATGTCAGTCAGTCAGTCACCTTGGAATTATATATATTTAGAAGATATATAGTATTAGCATGACTGGCAATTTTATTTCAATAGCTATGCCCACTTTATTGGATAATCAACCTATTTGGTACTGAACAAACATCGCACGGTGACCTTGAATACCTGAGTGTAACATTTGTATATTTAGAGCTATTTGTTGTATAAAGAAACGTAGGTGTGAGTTTTTCTGTCTCGTTATTAACATAACCATAATTTTATGGCTTTTTGTCTGAGTAAATTGTTGATGAATGGTATATTTCGCAATTCATTCTTTTTAGGGAACGAACTATGTTATTGCTCGCTTTATTTTTTTATTATCGTATTTTATTTTCATGAAATATTTTAGTGTATTTTGTGCTCTACCTCTTAGTTATAGAGTAAACGAAAAAATCGTCTTCTATAAGCGAAATCTAGGGTTGTCGCGTGGGCAACTTAATTATAAAAAAACTTAAATAACCAAAAAATACTTACAATCTTTGATACTCTTATCAGGCCAGGATTTAATGTCGTGTCTGACATCTTCAAAGTTTTCGCCGGCATAGTAGAGGATATATCTGAAAGTTAAGACCAAAATAACAAAGAGCTAAGATGCTAACACTTCTGCGAGGAAATCCTGTCACATATTTTATTAAAATTAATAAAAAGTAAAAAACAAGCAATAAACTCTATATATATAGGTACATTAGTCTGATATATTCGAATGTTTGGATCTCTTTTCACTTCATGTATGATGCTTTTAGACTCCGAATCAAAAACAATCTATTTATAACACACAGGTAGCGCTTTGTCGATCGCACACACCATGACTTGCATGTTTAGTTAGATGCTCTAGTATGCTCCGTATAAAAGAATTTTTATAGCTCCTAGTAGCACTAGTAGTGATTTGTATTATTTTCCGTAACCGTACGTAGATTTGTGGGTTATTTTTTTTTGGGTACACTTTAGTAGGAAGATAATCTGTAGCCTAGCGGTACGTCCTTCCTCACCCTTTCTTTTAATTACCCAAAGGTTGTCTAGAACAGATCGCTTATAGCGATAAGACCTATATTGTGCAACGGATGTCTATTGTACCTAGTTTTTGGGTCAACTGTACGAGTATGTGTGCAATAAAGTAGGTTTGTATATCTATCTATCTACGTCTGTGGAATGACCTACTAAATGAGGATAGGCAGAAATATCAGAAATGATTATCGGTCTCACTTTGGACCTGGTTGTAATAACGATTGAGCCGTCCATTCATAACAATTTGTAGTGTACCCTGAAACGAATATTTGATTTTTATCATCGGTAAAAAATGGGTACTACCCGTACCCATTTTTTACCGACTTCCAAAAAAGGAGGTTCACAATTCTACTGATTTTATTTTGTTGTGTGGTAACACAATATCACCGAGAGAATTTGTGAACCGATTTAAAAAATCCTTTTTTGTTCGAAAGGGTGTATTTCCTAGTTATCCCACTGTCCACATATTGAAGTCGGTTTTTTTTATTGTTAAAAAATGCTGTTAATAGGTTATTATGTCTAAAAATTTTAATTCTTCCTCTATAAGCTAATTCAAAAATAAAAGACACGTATTTTTCCTTTTTTCATTCAAATAAACAATAGCAAAGATACAAGGCATCAAAAGTTAGGAGTGGGAGTCTTTGACGTCACTCGCTCCCGTAAAATTGCCTCACCGAGTGACGTCACGCGTAATTTCAACGGGCTATAACTTTGTAATTTTTTGTCTAATTTACAAATAAAAATACGTGTCTTATTTATGAATAAGCTAAAAGACGGACTAATTATAATTTTTAATCATAATAGCCTTTTATCAACGGTTAGGGACTACCCTAACCTGCCTGTTTTCTTTTGAAAAATAATGATTTGATGAATTATACAATACAGAGACAGGTTGTTATGAATGATTAGATAATAATAGATAATATTCTCTACTTGGCGTTATCAGTTAGTTTCAATGACAGAGCTCCATTTTAGTATAGAGTGCCTACTTTCCGTATGTCGACTTGAGAGGAAAGCCGTTTGATAAATAATGACATGCAAATTTTGTTTAGGTTGTAGGTGTGGCTAAGTTATCTTATAAAAAATCTCTGATCATTTATATTAGAGACGGTTATCAGATTATTTCATATCATCATCATCAACATCAACCTGAAGATGTTAACTGCTGGACATAGGCCTCCTTCAATGACATTTAACATTTGGGGAATTAACCTTAGCCACCTGTACCAAAGTAAACGCTGCTGCCCGTTTCCTGCTAATCCCTTAGTTGTCTTCTACGACATCCACGGGATGAGATCAGTTGATTCTATTCTAAACCACACGCATTGTATTGTATTGTGTTGTTGTAATAGGTATGTGCTATGGAAATATAGCGAAGCGTTACTATTTTGAAAAGTGAAAATGCTAAATATCCCGTAACAATAGCTTGACAATTCATTTTTGTTTACAAGCCACTTTGTATGAGCCGAGCGTTAACCCTTTGACGTAAATGGGATACCGGTGTCCCTAAAATTAAATTTATGTTTATTCCTAAACAAAGCATTATTTTAAACTAAATTCAACGTATATCAATTGTATACGAATATATTTTGATTTTTTCCCTAGGGTGGGAAATAGGTGCGCTAATAAAAATAAACATAAACTTCATATTAATTTTGGGTAATTTGCCGCGCTTCTTTGGTTATTTGCATAAATGATTAATATTAAATTTTTGCTGCATTCAGTGACTGTTTAGTGAATAATTTATTAGAATGGTAACTAATAATTATGGTTTTACGACAAAAGTCGTTTATTAGTAACATTTGATTACCTAAAACATGACATTTTAAGTAAGGGACAAGGTTGTCCCAATATGCGTAAAAGGACGACTTTATTTATATTTTATCAATAATGTTTTATGCATATTTTCTGATTTTACACATAGCATTATACACTTATTTTCATTGTTTTGGGCGCGCAAAGTGAGTGAGAGTGACTGATTGCGGAGTCGAGGAATATCTCATGACTGAGAATAGTGACACTAGTGAAGATGCACTCACTTTGGATGACGAAGACCTGTCATTCTTATTGGAGGACATGCAAGCTGGATTTTCCAAGGCTATAATTGAGTCACCTGCTGCATCTCGGTCTACTCAAAATCCAGGCCCATCCTCACTCTTCACCTACTTCCCCCTTTTATTATCCGAATGGTTCAGTGTTCACTACCGTTCTCCAAGAAATAACAGCTTTTATGTCACGGGCACCCATATATTACCCACAGTGAGAAGCTACTGGTCCACTGAACCTGATGTCCTGTCAGCGTCCATAAGCACAATAAAAATATGGGTGGCGTAGATCTCATCATCAGCTTATTGCAGTCCACTGCTGGACATAGTCCTCTCCAGTTGTTCGCCACGTAGTGCAATAATCTGGAGGATATACCGATCATCGCCACGCTGGGCAGGCGGGTTTGAGACGCAGGGCGTAGCTCCTAGCTCCGATGACGCTGCTGCCCGTCATCGGACTGTGATATTTAGCCGTAGATCTCATGGACCAGAAAAAAGTCACATACGAAGTTGATAGGAAATAGAAAATCAACTTTCAAATTCAAATTTTTGATACATTGGACATCGCTATGAACAATTCTTACATGGTTTGTAAAAACTGCATGCGCAACATGTAATGGTGGTTCAACATGGTTTGTAATGACATAGAAGGGTTTGCTTCACTTGATTACCCTCAAGTTGTGGCTAGGGCTATGACTCAGTAAAAATTGCCAATCGTATTGGCAATTTTTCTATAATTATGTAAACATGCCCTGCCATCCACTTTTATACTACGTAAATTTATGTCACACAACAACAAGAAATTGTTTTGCAGACTTTTATTTATCACGATTAACAATTTTATTATATTTGACTTTATTTAGTTTTTTATTATCAGAAAAACATTTGATTTTTCTGTATTAGTAAATACCTCACAACATAATAAATAACGCCCTTTATCGCATATTGGGTCACATCTGTCCCAAGTAATATCCTAAAATCTGTTGGACTATTTTTATTTTTTATTATATACATGTTTAAATTACTTCATAATACACTAAATAACGTAGTCATAATTATAAAAACTTAATTGTACTTGTTTTGTGCGTCAAAGGGTTAATGGGTTAAAAAGTAGAACCTACTATAATGATTTCTTTCTTAAACAAAACATTTTCACAAATAAATTACTAGATTTAACTGATATAATGTTACCTTAGTTTTAATTTAAAGTCTTATTATAATCCCTACTTCACGAATATATTATTGATTTAACTGTACCTAATCTTCCAACTAAAACGCAAACTATATGAAACCATCATCCATAGTTTAAGCCAGTCATTTTGTTATAATTTACGATACAGTAAGTAACGTATTTTTCTAATAGCATCTAACAATAATATTAATTAATTCTCACCTGATAGACTCAGCCAATCCATTCATATCAAAATAATGTAGCTTCTTCGCCATTTTGCTCACAATGACCAGATCACTCGTACTAATTCCAACAATGTTCGACCAGCTTTTATATGGAAGGATATTGCAAGTCACGGATCGATTCATGCCTACATGATACTCGTGTATCATGTCTTGTCATTGTTTCTAGTATCTACTACATCAGTTATCTATTTAGGGCCGTTTTCTGCTAGTCAACATTAAGGTTTGTTTGAAAAAATATTGCACAATAAAACTCGCAAGCAACGTCATTACATTTTTTGATCGCGTCATTGCTTAACTTAAATCACCACAATGATGCGCAAGATACTCATACTTGGCAAGTGTTGGATGTGAGAAGCTCAGGATTGAGCAAATTATATCTTTATTTATTTATTTATTTATTTAAACTTTATTGCACAATAAAAAAAACAGTGTACAAAAGGCGGACTTAATGCCGCATAGGCATTCTCTACCAGTCAACCTATCAGTATATCTTCCCTCCGGCGGTCGTTATGGCCCTGCTCGGGAGCAGGAAAACCTGGTTAGCTGTGCCTCCTGCTGCGACATGACTTTCTCTGCCTAAATGCATTTTCCTCGGCATATAATAACACCAAGACATGCCACACTGGGCCACACAGCGCCGTCTAGCCACAAACTAAGCCGAAGCTTGTACCTACTATGGGTACTAGACAACTGATAAACTTACTAAGATACTATTTTTTTGGGAATAAATGCATATTGTACATAGAAAACACCCAGACCAATACAAACAGACATGTTCTTACACACGAATTTTTGTAATGTGTGTATAAAATAAAGAGAGGTAGGGCATAGCGAATCTTCGCTCGAATTGAGCTGCCCGTCCGGGGAAGGACCTCCACCCTATAGAATACCGCAGCCAAATGACCTCCGGGTCGTGTTTTTGCTGGTGAGTAGGGTCTCCGGAGCTCGTGGGGGGTAAGGGTTGGGCCGGCATGGCAGTGGCAACTGACAGGTAACTAACCAGTTACTTGCCAGTTGTCATAGCGACTTGGGCTTCTTTTTCGCTTTCCATCAGGCGTAGGGAAGCCATTATGTCGAGCTATTATAAAAAAAAAGAATTGAGCAAATTGGCGATTTAAAGATCTATGTCCAGCAATTGACTGCGACGACTGATAATGACTACAATGACAGCTGAGGCGTCCTTGTCATCAGCATCTTATTGTTATTGCAGATATCTATGTATGTACTAGCTGCTTCCCGCGGCTGTGCCTGCGTGAATATTTTTATAAAACATTCATCATCATCATCATCATCAGCCCACATCAGTCCACTGCTGGACATAGGCCTCTCCCAATGCTCGCCACTTCGATCGGTAACTGGCCTCTCGCATCCAGCACTTGCCAGCCGCAACACAACATTGCCTATGTTTTAATCGAATGTATTAGTTATATTACCTACTGTTTTAAATAAATACTTAAATAAATATTGTAAAGTTATATAATTTTTATAATTTTTGCGTAAACGAGTAACAAACATCTCACCCTCCGTCCAAATAAACTTTCGCATTTATATATATACAGGGTGTTCATAAGTATTTATTTACAAAAAGTATGTAAGTAAGTTTATCAGTTGTCTAGTGCCCATAATACAAATAATACGAGGCCCCAAACTAAGCTTCGGCTTAGTTTGGGGCTAGATTGCGCTGTAAGGTCAATCGTGGCATGACTTGGGTTATTATTATGATTCATTAATTTCAATAAAACCAAAATATCTAAGCAATTATTTATTTAGGTAGTACATAAGGCTCCCTAGCCTCGATGTATTCCTTAACTCCGGGCAGGTTCTGGATAATCTTGACAAGCGCAGCAACCGTGGGATAGTCTTTCTCAATTATTTCGTTGAACAGGAAGTTACCAGCTTCAATTATTCCAATCAAGATAAAATCGGCCCAGCTCAACTGTGAATAGAAAAATACATTGTACGTAAATGACATGACAATAAAATGGCAGAAAGATATAGACTATTATTTTTTTATGTTTCATTATTAAATTCGCAAGTAGTACCACGTTAATACATCTAAGCTTATTAACAAACTATTTATAAACACTAAAATTAATAGATCATAGGTACTATCGTTTTTTTAGTGGATTATCTTAATAAACGTTTTTTTAACAGTGTATATCACCAGATATAAAATTATCTCGGCTGACAGGACGAAGTTGATAAACATTCTTCTTCTTCTTGGAGTGCCATCTCCTACCGGAGGTCGGCTATCATTAGGGCTATTCTGACCCTTGACACAGCGGCACGGAACAAGGATCTCGTACTCAGATTGAACCATGCCCGGAGATTCTTGAGCCATGAGGTACGTCTTCTTCCTGGTGGTCTTTTACCCTGGATTTTTCCCTGCATTATGAGCTGGAGCAGATTGTACTTCTCATTTCGCATTACATGGCCAAAGTAAAGTAGTTTCCGCCTCTTAATGGTGTACAAAACCTCCACCCTCTTTCCAACCATCTGCAGTACCCTCTCATTAGACACTCTATCCGTCCATGATATTTTCAGGATCCTTCTGTATACCCCCATTTCAAATGCTTCTAAGCGTTTGCTCATAGCGTTAGTTAGGGTCCAAGATTCTGCACCATACAGAAGGACCGAAAAAACATAACATCGTGCCAAACGCACCCTAGTAGATATCTCCAAAGATCGGCTGCAGAGGAGGTTCCTTAACTTCGAAAATGCGTGACGAGCCTGTTCTATTCGGCATTTAATTTCTACACTGTGATCGCATTCGTCATTCACAGTGCAGCCAAGGTATTTGTACGAGTGAACTCGTTGATAAACATTGGATTTACAAAATCTATGTAGAATATAAAAATGTGTTACTAAGTGCAAAACTCGTGAACAAGTGAACCGATTTCAATAATTCTTTTTCTAGAATATTCCTTGAAGTACGAGGATGGTTCTTGGAAAGGATAAAAAGGGTAGGTATAGGGTAGGTCTAGGTACAGCGTGTACGAAGTCGCATCAGACCAGCTAGTCTAAAACAAATAAATTGTGCCCACCTTTCCGCCGAAATATCCATTTCCCGATTTCAATTCCTTCTCGAACCTGGAGAAATAGTACGGGATGATTTCATCGAAAACATTCTTCTTGATGAGCTCTTTTTTGGCTGGATCTGTTTCATATGCGTACTTCTTGGCTTCTGTAAGATGTTAAACATCATCAGTTTATTGCAGTCCATTGCTGGGCAGGCCTCTCCAGTTGTTCAATACTTGGGCAAATATCTGAAAGATATACCCATAATCGCCACGCTGGGCAGGCAGCTTCTGGCTCCGGTGACGCTGCTGCCCGTCATCGGTATGTGGCATTCAGCTACGCGTTCAATTGTGATGGCAACACCGCCACCAGTCGGTTGCCAGCGCCTCGTTAGTTATTCGGCAGGATGCACCACAGGCAGGTGACATTGGCTTGGAGCGAAAAGATGATAGGCCGCTCCCTTACATCCCAAAACGTTCATACAAACACTTATCTACCTTTTACTCTCAGTTCGTGCAGGACCATTCAATAAGGAAATATTAAAAAAAAATATTATCTTTCTTGCACAATAAAAATAGGACACAACAAGCCGGATATATACATATCTTAAAGTCAACTGTTAGAAGTGATAAGATACTAAGTAGTAACCTATAAAATCATCAGTCTGCAAACGTCCTCTATTGGATGTAGGCCTCTCCCAATGACAGTTGTCATTTGGGGGCAATTGCCTTAGTCACCACTCTTAGCCAGGTTGTTTACCGCAATAGGATTTATTTGTACCCAGGTAATAAGGATAGTTTTAAATAATTCCTGTCGAATTTAAAACCCAACTTTGCGTAATAGCTATTGATAGATACATTTTGGAGTATGATCTTCGGGTGCAGAATAGGACCACCGCATCTCATTCCGCGGTTGTCGTAGAAGACGTCCGAGGGAATATCATAAAACAAACAGCAGCGTTTACCTAGGTAATCGTACAGCCAGCATAATTAACAGCATAGTACTTGATAAGTGATTGATTTGATTAATTACTCTCCTTTTAACGCAGCTACTTGGACCTCCCTTTCGCTTTCCATCATGCGTCATCATGTAGCACCGCTATAAAAAAAGTTTAACCACCTTCTGTTAAATGGTATGTCCCGTAGCCTAACTTTAATGGCCAAAGAGAAAGATTTAGACCACATTATTTTTTTCATGACAGAGGGGACAAAGATGCTTGAAGGTCACCTGATGGCAAGTGATCACTTCAGCCCATAGACACCGCAACACCAGGGGAGCCACAGGTGTGCTGCCGGTCAAATTTATAGGCTCTATTTTTGAAGGTCCCTAAGTCGTATCCACTCGGAAAAATGCAACCGGAAGATTCCAAAGACCAGTTGCTCGAGGCAGAAAATTGCGCGCAAAACGTACCGTGGAAGACTTTCAAGTATCAAGATGATAAGGATGTTGTACACTTACTTTCCCAGAAGTCATAGATGTTCAACACAGCTGCGTCTAACAAGGCCTGCTCCCACGAGTCTGTAGGGAGGAGGTTGGTCTTGCTAGCGAGGTAACGGGCGATGGCCAATGACTGATTCAGGGATCGGTTGCCCTCCTCATAAAGTGGGATTTGGCCATAAGGTAGGGCTGCAAATAAATCAAGTTTACGAAATGTTGAATAGGTAGGGGGAGTCCGGGAGACTTTATCAGATGGGAGAGATGAACCACCTTTGAAAATCAACTTAAATTTTGCTGTAACGATGCGTCAAGACGATAGGTCTATGAGCGTGGTCTAACTAACTAGATCGGCGCAGAGACCCAAGCCGAGTCTTGGCCTCCAACAACCTGCCTTGGCCTCCATCTAGGTCTGTCTTGCGCAACCTCCTGACAGCTGTCCGCACGGAGCTCACGCAAGTCCTTTTGGTCCTAGGCGTGGTCTACCAATGACCGTATTGACGGAGCGTTAGAGCAACTTTTAAGATGATTTTTGAAAGATGAATAATTTCTCCCACCTGATAAAGTCTCCCGAACTCCCCCTACTCAGGTTGGGAATTCAGGATGCTTTTGAAGCGTTGTTATTGTGTCTAGACACAACGTATTCTAAGTCGCTGGTAGTATTAGATATTATTAGCTCAAGATTAAACTGTTAATCTATCACATGTAAAAATAACTTCTAAACATGATAATTATGTCTCTTTGAATATGATATTGATTATCTACATGAAGTGTCATAAGCGTGACTATTAGTTTTATTCGAACAGTAGGTAGAACTATTTCGGGAAGCTACACAAAAACCTTATCAATAGGCTATTTATCTAGTGAAAAATCTTTTTTCTAATTAAACGTTCTGAGAAAATTAATAAATGAGAAAACCAAATATTATAAAAATTATGGACAGGAAAAGTATATTTATCAGTACCTCTTCCAATTTTTTCTAATGAGAACAAAGAAAACGAATATTCTATGGAGTCACATGGCGTGAATCACACATGGGCGTAAATGTACCTAATATGACGTCCCTGGTCACATCGGATCTATTAATTAATTATTCTATAGCTTTAAAACTCATAAAATATTTGTGTCATGGATGAAATATACTTAAAAGGCAATTCATACATATTCCCTATTGGAAAAGTAATTTATAAAGACAACACCTGGTATCAAACTAAGATTATCTATTTTCATGAAACTACTTACTATCTTTAACACTGGACCAAGAATTATAGTCATATCTAATATCTTCAAACTTCTCCCCGGCATAGTGGAGGATATACCTGAAACGTAAATAGGTATAACGGTAGTAAAATGGACAAAAATGTCAAAAAAGGCACTTATTAGATGTCGGGTCTGCGACTATATGGGCAAAGCACTTCTACTTCACCTTTTTCTGTTCGCAGGCACAGGTGCCACCGCCATGCTGGCCCAACCCTAACCCCCCACGAGCTTCGGGACCCCTACTCACCGGCAGAACACGACCCTGAGGTCATGCTCAAGTGACAGTTTCAAAACATATAAACAATTAATTTTAATTTCATAACAGTTATATTTACGATACACATTTGTAGAAATACTTTTTCTAAAATCAACAATATTACTCTTACCTGATAGACTCTGCTACTCCATTCATGTGGAAATAATGAAGTTTCTTCGCCATTTTCCTCACAATGACCTGATCACTTGTACTTAAGTCAATAAATTATCCCTTTTTAGTAGCGGACCAACGGCAGTATTTATTATATCGCTTGAAACTAAGAACAATGTCACAATATTATAAAGTAACTATTATTCCACCATAAATAAAGGAAGGAATTAAATTAAGACAAGCTACGTAAACCCAAAATCTTTTATACAGTTGAAATTGTTATAATGTTCAAATTCTCCAGCTGTGTTTTTCAAAGATTAGATTGTGTTTATATCTTGGATACCTACGTGCAATCAATACAAACAAATACTTAATTGATTCCTCATAATTATTATCTCTATTTGTTTGTAACTTCAAGAAATAATATAGTTACACAATATGTATTAGTTGAAAAGATGTGTTCAGTTAATTTAGGTAATTTGTATCAACACTTACAGTTATGGATAACGATTAAAAGAACTTTTTATTTTGTATTGTAAGCAGCCTTTGACTGTGTCTGGCTATAAGCCAGAAATTTTGCAGGTGCAAACAATTCAACAACGAGGCAGTGCGCATGTGTGGTCGAAGTAAGGTACCCTTTATCTTATCTCACTGATTACCTATTTAGTACTATCTAATATGACAGAAGTTACACTACATTATAGCTTTTCTTGTCTTTTTAAGGTAATTGCCTAAAATCAGTACTGCTTTATTAGCTTTACAATGTTCTGAAAAACGATCTTAAACTTGTATTTCTATGTGTTGATAATGCATGTAATTTAAACTTAGTATTTTTAATCTTCTAATTATTGTTTATCAACAAAATAATGAAAAAGAGGCCGAGAATTGTACCTTGGGGAACTTCTAAAAATATTGCATACGATAAAAACAAGATAGGCGAGTTATTTACACATTTATTTACAAAAATCAACCAGATCTAAACGAAAATCTATACTGTGTAAGGCTTCCTAGTTGCGATGTATTCCTTAACTCCTGGTAGAGTCTGGATCTTCTTGACCAAAGCGGTGATAGCCGGGTAGTCCTTCTCCACTGTTTCATTGTAAAAGAGGTTTGTCATTTCAATGATTCCCACGAAAACAAAGTCCGCCCAAGTTAGCTGTGAACAAAAAACGATATGAAATAAATGTCTTGATAAAAAAAGATTGTTTTTTTTTATCAGACAACATCACATACACTGCTCCGATCCCACAGTAAGTAACTTAAGCACTTGTGTTATGGGTATCAGAACAACGAAGGTACCACAAATAAATACTTAAATACAAATATAAACACCCAGACACGGAACAAACACAAGTGTTCATCACACGAATGTTTGTCCCGGGTGGTAATCGAACCCACGACCCTTGGTTCAGAAGGCAGGGGTCACTACCAATTGAGCCACCGAACCAGTCAAAAAACACTAAAGAGAATGAAAGAAGTCGTAATACAATATTTAAACATAATTTAAAAGTGGAAGCAAAAATCATCTACATATTAAAGCTAGCTAGAGAAAGAAAGCTATAGAAAGGCCAATTATGACAAATGGCTACATTAACTAAACAAACTTTAATAGGGTGCATAATGTTCTCCGAATCTTCATCAGTAGAATGAGGTCTTAATATACTAAAAAGGTTATCCAATGTTAAAATTACGATATAAAACAAATTTTAATGGCACCCACCTTGCCACCAAAATATCCATTGCCAGATTTCAATTCCTTCTCGAACCTGGAGAAGTAGTAAGGGATGACTTCTTCAAAGACTTCCTTCTTGATAAGCGCTTTCTTGGCCGGGTCCGTCTCAAATAAGTATGGTTTAGCCTCTGTAAGTTATAAGAAACATTAATACGAGTATATCCATAGATGAGCAACAGTAATAATCTAGTTAGAACTTTAGATCTCTATTGATACATTTTAATCTCCGTTTTGTATCTGTCACCAGAAAATAGCAAGAATCGTAAGTTGATTAATTGCCTAGGTAGTTGATTAACTTCCGAAAAATAATAAACGGCAGTTGAAATGTATTATTTAACGTATGTATTTTAGTAAATTGATTATTTTACGGGGTCTTGCCGTAAAATCATCCGACGAAGGTGAGGTGAACGTTGATTGGTTCAATGGCTCACGTGGCGTTATCCCGGCAACCAATCAGGGAACAGTGCATTAAGTTACGGGTAATAGTGCACCGTAAAATAGTACATTGAGCAACGATTGGCCCATTTGAGGACAATTTCACTTGTATCAAAATCGTAAATTATTAAATGACTGTCAGGCTACCGTAAATTGATCAACTAACTGAAATCCATTGCATTAAATAATACATTTCAACTACCGTTTGTTATATTCCGAAAGTTAATCAACTACCTAGGAAATTGATCAACTTACGATTCTTGCTATTTTCCGGTGACATATCCTATTTGCTATCAAATGAAAAAAGAGGCAAATGGACATGAAGAATCTTAGCAAGTGATTTATCAGCATGCACTGCTGGACATCGACCTCGCCAATTCGTGCGCAACTTTATTCGATGTTTGATTTCTTGCATCCAATGGTTGCTAGTCATCTTGCTCGCCACTCCACCTGTCATGAGGTCGTCCTACACTACTTTAAACTAGATTATTCGTACAGCTGATATCTGATCCAGTAATTATTTTACTGGCCATGTTTGACACAATAAACCTACCTACATAATTAAGGTAAGTAACATGAGCACTTGCACATAGTAGCAAATTATGCTAAAGAAGTCTTCTATAATACTTACTTCCCCAGAAGTCATAGAAGGTGAACACAGCCGCGTCCAACAGAGCCTGTTCCCAAAGGTCGGTGGGCAGGAGCTTGGTCTTGCTGGCGAGGTAGCGGGCGATGGCCAAGGACTGGTTCAGAGATTTATTGCCCTCCTCGTAAAGTGGCAGCTGGCCATAAGGTAAATCTAAAAAAAAAAATTTGGAATAATTCATGTTAAATTGGTCAACAGTTTGCTCAGGTCCGAGAGTCAGGATTTAGTACGTAATAACGTTAAGCCATTGAGATGAAAGTCTGATCGTCTCATTAAAAAAAATCTAATTGTCTTGCATTTCAAGCAATAAATATTTTCATTATGTAACGATCAGAAAGGACGACAGCTGAAATCCGGTTTGGGTTTGAAATTTTGTTTTCCTAGTGCAACGTGTTGAATTGAACTCTATATTTCATTTCACCTTCTGTTTTGAACCTCAAGTCGTACTTATTATTACAAAATTACAAAAGAAAACCGAGCGATAGAATTCACGCAAAAGATTCGAGAAAAAGTTACATAACGTTGATCTTAGAATCTTTATCTTACCTACTGATTCTGATTGAAAAAGGGGAATTCCTATTATATCTCACAGTAATACTTATTTACGATAACTACATTATCAACATCTTTGGGACAAACCACGGCAAAGTTATCTTGATTGAAAGCTAAAGAATATTTAAAGCTAAACTTTTTATTTGGAGTTTGAAGGAGTACCAGATAATTTAACGTCTTATGGTAACTAAATTATTTATTACAAATTTACATTATAAGTAAGCATTAATATAGCATTACTATATAGGTAGTTCACTTGGGTCATCATCATTATCAGCCTACAAACATTCAGTGCTGGACATAGGCCGCCCCCAATAACTTCTTTCATTTGGGATTTGCCTTAGTCACCACACTTGACAGGCGGGTTATTGACCGCAGTAGGTTTTATGAATACCCAGGTAAATGGTGCTGCCCGTTTCCTAATAACCTTTAAGCCATCTCCTACAATACCCACGTGATAAGTAATTCTTATCTAAATAAGGAAACAACACTAACTGATCCAGAAGTCATCTATTGAGACGAAACCATTCTTTATGGAATACAACTTTCAAAATCAAATTAAACTTAACCCATACCCAGTCAGGCATAATAGAATTTTAATTGTTATGTATCAAATGTGATACACGGGAACCTGTTAATAATAATAATTAAACTACTGTAGCGCCAGATAATAATAACGAGCAACGAATTACTTTCCGCCGCTACATTGCACCGCTAAAGGAAACAACACTACCTACATTTAACTCGCCTACCAAGCATTGACTGATAGAAAATCATCATCAACATCTATATAAATAAAATAACTTACTGTCTTTTACACTCTTGATGGGCCAGTCTGCTCTGTCGTATCTGATATCCTCAAACTTCTCCCCGGCATAGTGAAGGATATATCTGGAACACCGACACTCAGATGAATAAAATTGAATAATACTTATTATATTGTGCACACATTTTAAGTTACACAACAAACAAAAGATACGCTTTACTCGTAAGACCTATCAACTAAAAAATAGAGTTTAATGAACAACTGAAAACTCAGGACCTTAGCAAAACTTACATTATGGCATTATTAAATCTGTATACCTATTGTATGCACTTATGTTAAATTTCTAACCATCCAACCATTTTTTTTGGTTCTCTTCTCTCTCCCTCTTCGATGTAAAATTATTCCTTTAATTTTTTGTAAAGAGCAACTGGCTACATGCTATCAAATTTATAAATCTATATTTAAGTAGGTATATTACATGATTCTTTGTTGCATTGTGTTATTTAATAAGTAACAATTGAAATAAGTACGATTTACTACATAAGTGGTGGGCTTTGTTTGATAATAGTTGAAAGAAGAGCAGTTAAATAGCACAAAATACCTACCTACTTTACGTTAATATTATAAAGTTCCTAGATAATATTATACTATAATTATTGTTTCACTATTGTAATATCTTTAGTAGAATGTTTTACACCGGCTTTGCAATTCAAAGGAATTAGGTATCTACTTAACTTAAAAACTTTTACGACACCCATTACATTTACCGAATCTCGATATTTTTATTCTGTCCGTGTGGTTTCCGGATTTAGAATAGGACCACCCCATCTCATCCCGAGAATTTCGTACAATACGATTAAGGAATATCAGGGCAGGAGTTTTTACCGGGGTACAAGTAAAGTCACCAACACACTTGCCAAGTGTGGTAACTAAGTTAATCCTATGTCCAACAGTGGACGTACCCAGACTGACGATAATGTCCAACATCATTATGGCTATAATGATATTTTTATAGGTTTATCACACAAGCCCGAATTCGAAAACGACGAATAGTCCAGTAGTTACTGAAACTAGGTACAGTCTCACCTCTTTTTCAAACTGATAAATGTGTATAAATGCTTGAATGTACACGTTAAACTAAAAGATATCATTCACACTTACCGTACAAATTAACAAAACCTTAACAAAACATAACAAAACACATATTTTTAGTAATTCATGTCTGTCATTTGACAGTTCAATCTAAAATAGTCTCTGTGAGCTCAAAATGTTTAAACTCTCAATTTCGTTTGTGTCCACAAATACCACATTACAATAAATATTAAGTTAAACAAATTATTTTTTAAAGTTGATTAATAATATACCTACGTTTGCTCTGTCCTGGGCTTCTCCTACCCAGCACTTCTTCTCTTGAGAATAGCTCAGGATTGAGCAAATTGGCGAACAATTGGAGAATGATCTGTCGAGTGTACTTCGAGAGGCTGATGATGATTATAAATATACTTTTATTCTTACCTGATAGACTCAGCAAGTCCATTCAAATGGAAATAATGTAGTTTCTTTGCCATTTTATTACACAGTGAACAGACCACTCGCACTTGTGCCGGCAAATTATGTTTGACATTGACTTTATACCGTAGTGAATTGGCCGGCATAATGCTTTGTCTCGCTCGATCGCTTGAGTAAGTATGCGATAGCAATACTATTATTATACAGCGTCTACATATTTTAAACTGAATAGGAGATAAACAATGAAGTAAGTTACAATATTGATCTTTTATTAATTACATATAAGAGCTCTTTATCGTTTTGGACAAATAAAGTACTTGTAGTCTGAATGAAGATAGTATACTTATGGAGTGTCTAATATTCTACTGTAAATGAAGGTGGAATTAAAATAAAATTATGATTTATAAGGGAGATTTATATTTTGTATTGGTTATTATACTATATAAAGAGGCATCCTTTCTAGTAAGTATGGTAAGTTTAAAGATTGTGATAATATTATTGATGATGATGACGGCTTCCGCGACGTACCTATTAGTCGACGACAATTTTACCCAAATTTGATTTCTAATGTCCTATTGCAGGTCATACAAAAAGAAGAGCCCAAGAGTGTTTATAAGTAGGTGCGAGTACGTTTAATCGTACAATGTTTTGGGCTTTCCTTCTTGTAGCCCTTTGTATTTAATGTTCTAGACAGATTTTTGTTGTTTCAAATAACACAACAAACAAATTTTGTACAGATTTACGTCATTCAAGACGGTGCAGAGCATGTTCTTCCCACGCAATTTGTCTAGCAAATCTATTTGTAATGCTCATTTCACATCAACCAATGTTAATTGGGATGATGACTAAAAAATAATTTAATGTCCATCAGATAGATTAATGAAAAATATTGGATACGTATTTTTTATTTTGCCTCTTGTTCAAAAACTTACGAAGATACATTGATTTTAAATGTCACATGACGTCACGTTAGAGTACAAAATATACTCTAACGTGACGTAGTTAGCCCCCACTCCGTAACTTTAATGCGCTATATCTAAGTATTTTCTTGTTATTTCGACAAAACAAAAAATACGGGTCTTATATTTTTTATTATCTAAGAGACGGACTAATTATTTTCTTCATTTTTAACCGACTTCGAAAAAAGGAGGAGGTTCTCAATTCGTCTGTATGTATAATATTTTTTTTTTTATGTTTGTTCACCGATATTTCCGTTAATTATGGATGGATTTCAAAAATTTTTCGACAGTTCGACAGAGGACACTTCCGAGGTGGTCCCATTATCACCAAGTCAGGATCTGATGATGGGATCCTGGAGAAATTGAGGGCAACAACCGAAAATTGTATGCTCATATGGTGTTTTTGTTACGTAATCATATTTTACTCAGGTATATGCTTCCGGGCGTCAACATCTGGTGCTGATGATGAAGCCACAGAACTCCTTAACGGTTAGGAGTTAGGGGACAGTACTGACATTGGTCGATATTAAACTAGGTAGTAGTATGTACTTATGCAGGGCTAATAGGGCAGGTGATTTGGTAAGTGATATGCTTGATTCTAGATCGCAAAGTCTTCACTTGACTTAAAGCAAAATTTTTCATTCCTAAGTAAAACTCTTAAGGACATTAATTAGCCTTTATTCAAGGTCACAGCACATTAACGCAACTAAAAATAGAGAAATAAAATTATTTTTTAAAAAAAATTAAACCGACTTCAAAAAAAACACAAACGACCAAAACTAAAAAGCGATAAATAACGTAAGTAATTCTATCCTTAATACATAATTATTTAAATATTACAATTATCACTTACTAGCTGCTGCCCGCGGCTCTGCCCGCATGAATATTCGTATAAAAATTAAACCGACTTCAAAAAAAACACAAACGACCAAAACTAAAAAGCGATAAATAACGTAAGTAATTCTATCCTTAATACATAATTATTTAAATGTTACAATTATCACTTATTTTTGAAGTCGGTGCCTCTCGTAGACTGTTGTTGTATGACGCGCGCGGCCGGCAAATCCACACGACAATATACATTTATTTGTTTGGCTGGCACCGACTTCAAAAATAAGTGATAATTGTAACATTTAAATAATTATGTATTAAGGATAGAATTACTTACGTTATTTATCGCTTTTTAGTTTTGGTCGTTTGTGTTTTTTTTGAAGTCGGTTTAATTTTTTTTAAAAAATAATTTTATTTCTCTATTTTTAGTTGCGTTAATGTGCTGTGACCTTGAATAAAGGCTAATTAATGTCCTTAAGAGTTTTACTTAGGAATGAAAAATTTTGCTTTAAATCAAGTGAAGTCTTTGCGATCTAGAATCAAGCATATCACTTACCAAATCACCTGCCCTATTAGCCCTGCATAAGTACATACTACTACCTAGTTTAATATCGACCAATGTCAGTACTGTCCCCTAACTCCTAACCGTTAAGGAGTTCTGTGGCTTCATCATCAGCACCAGATGTTGACGCCCGGAAGCATACACCTGAGTAAAATATGATTACGTAACAAAAACACCATATGATCATACAATTTTCGGTTGTTGCCCTCAATTTCTCCAGGATCCCATCATCAGATCCTGACTTGGTGATAATGGGACCACCTCGGAAGTGTCCTCTGTCGAACTGTCGAAAAATTTTTGAAATCCATCCATAATTGACGGAAATATCGGTGAACAAACATAAAAAAAAAAAAAATATTATACATACAGACGAATTGAGAACCTCCTCCTTTTTTCGAAGTCGGTTAAAAATAGCCTATGTGTTAATAACGTATAAGCTTTATTACTGTAAAGTTTCATTAAAATCCGTTCAGTAATTAATGCGTGAAAGAGGAACAAACATCCATCCAAACAAACTTTCACATTTATATTATTACTAGCTGCTGCCCGCGGCTTTGCCTGCGTGAACATCGGTTTGTCATGAAGAGCTTACTCTGTCATTATATCATGTACGTACGCGTCTTTGTATCTTATTTTATCACACGCGCTTACGAATGGATGTTCAAAAGATGATGAAGATATAGGTATTCGATTTGAGTGCTGAGAAATCTGAACATAGGTTGACACAGGCCAAACACAATATGCGGCATGCTTCGGCGTTGCCCGTGTCCCTGCAACTTGCTGCCCACTGGCGACACAGGGGGGTTTAGTGGGTATACCCTCCCATTTCGGGAGGTGTGAGTCCCACACACCATGTCATCTCCCCCCGGAGGTGGCATGACGGTGCCTAATGCATTACCCTCTAAAAAAAAAAAAGGACAAACACAATGTAGGTACATCATGTTGGCCTCTGGTTGGCCATTGGAAGCCGCGGCCCATTGTTCAGGAATCACGTGGTCTTAAGCTATGGTTCTCTTAACTGTAAGTTCCGGTGATGATTTATCCAGAGCGACGTCTTCCTGAATTATTCGAGTTATCTAAAAAAGTTCGTTTTCTACATTGAATCCTACCGGGAACCGATATAATGCGCCACTGGGGTCAGCAGTCATCAGATTGTTATGTCGCATCCGCATTTTTTTTGAGTCAATTAGTCTTTTTACGGTATCAAAAATGGTGCTTACCTACGTACCTAGTTACTACTATGAATTCTCATTATTTCAAACATAAACATGTACACTTCAATATCTCGTGCATATTTGCCCGGTCTGCTTGGAGAATGGTCATTGTGGCCGATTTTCGGCCAAGAGAGGGCTGGCGTCGGCGCGATACGTTTAAAATTGATTAATATAGAAATCATAATCATCATCAGCCTATTACAGTCCACTGCTGGACACAGGCCTCTTCAGTTGCTCGCCACCTAGGGCAAACATCTGGAGGATATTATGGGTATAAGCGCCACCTGGGCAGGCGGGTTGGCGATCGCAGGGCGTACCTTCCCGCTCCGGTCACGCTGCTGCCCGTCATAGGCCTGTGATATCTAGCTACGCCTTCCATCGTTATGGTTTTACCACAACCAGTCGGTTGGCCAGAGCCTCGTTTGTTGGTCGGCAGGATGCACCGCGGGCAGGTGAGGAAGGCTTGGAGTGAAAAGGTGATAGGTCACCCCCATACAATATAGAAATACGGATACTTATTTTGTACTTTTTGGAAAATAAGTGCGTTTAATAATCTTATATCTATACAACTACAACAAAATCTGGATATCCTGTGTATGAACATATTTTGAGAAGCCACGCTAAAAATACTAAGTATCTTTTATTTCGATTTTTCTTTATGTCATACTGAGCATCCCTAAGAATATAATGTGAAAGTTATTTACCGATAAAATTAAGATAATAATTAACATATAATAATTGTACATTGTTAGTACACAGGTTTTAAGTATCACGCCGACCAAAAAGCGACCACTTGGCCGGTGTATGAATCTTAACTTACTTCAAAGCGTTATTTTCTTCCGACATGCGTAATTAAAACGATTTTATTAGGCTGAAATGTTATAATATTAGTATATTGAGGACAGAAATTACAATTTGGATTAGAAAAATATTTATTAAGCATACACTGATCGCAGTTTCGTCGCATCCGAGCTAGACATGTGGCCCGTTGTGAGCCTTCTGAGATTGCTGTTTTTGGTTCTTGGTCACTGTGATTCATTATCAGATGTAGGCCGCCTTGTTTACGGGTTATGCTAGATCTGTTTTGACTGTACACAATTTTATTCCTAAAGTTTGTTCCAATTTGCTGCTGAATGAGGTGCCTCTGAAACTGAGCAATATTCTAGTAGACAACGCCGGTGGTTATCCCTTTACGTTGGTCGTCTTTTCAGTTATAGCAGTTTGCATAGAGTATTTTCCGAAGAATTTCATTCCGAAAATAAGCCGCACAATTTTAATTCACAATTATTTGTACTTATTGGTGGCGAATTTCCGTATTTGCCTACCTCGATATCAGTACCTGTCATGTCAAATTGATGATTTCGCTGACAAAGTCAAGAAATGACAGTATCTATGGTGTATTCAAAAAGTTTTTAATCATTCCGTAACATATTTTCCCGGAATTCTAAATGAAAAAATTCATGAATCGTTGTAATTTATAGCCTATATGTTAATCTGATGCATAAACAATATTCGTGTAAAGTTTCACTTAAATCTGTTCAGTAGTTTTAGCGTGAAAAGGGAACAAACATCCATCTATCCATCCATCTATCCATCCAAACAAACTTTCGCGTTTATAATATTAGTGGGATTTTTGAAGTCGGTGACAGCCAAACAAATAAATGTATATTGCCGCGTGGATTTGCCGGCCGCGCGCGTTATACAACAACAGTCTACGTTAGGTACCGAGAGGCTGGCACCGACTTCAAAAATAAGTGATAATCGTAATATTTAAATAATTATGTATTAACCCTTAATTTGGCAAAGAAATAAAATATGTAAATATATACATTTGATGAATGTTAGGCTTCAAGGGTAACCTAAGAACTCCAAAAATATAATGAAAAAAAATCCTACATTTCCCACAGCTGGGAAAATTCATGTCCGCCACACCGGACATTGCCAAAGATCTCACAATTGACTGGCTGCTATGTTTGTCCGCTGTACCGGACATTGCCAAATGTTGGGTGTAATAAAAAGTCGTCAGTTTTCATATCTATTTATTATAAAAACTCATTAAAAAAGGCTTAAAAATATTTTTGCCACTAAAAAACATGAAATTGTCATATTTATCACATTTTACAGGGCTGGAAAGACGTTTTGCTTGAAATTGTTCTAGTTTTGGAGCTGTATTTTTCGTCCATCAAGCTTTTTATACTGCAAATCCACTTGCGCCTGAGGCAGCTTATTCCTTAGGGACCAAAGCCAATATTCATGATATACACGCATGCTGTTGACAAGCGAAAAATAAAAAACAACCAATAAACCAAAATAAGCCGTATTTGACGATGTTCGCCACAGCGGACAAAGTTATATTTGTATGTATTTGGCAATGTCCGCTGGGCCGGACAAAGAGAGTAAGCGAATAAAAAATCACTAAAACACGTTCAATATGTTAGGCATTTCAGCTAAACATTATCACACACGTATATCCTAATAAAAACAGAAAAGACAATGAACTTTTATTTGCAAAAACATTGAAAAAATAATAATTTTACCTTGTCAAAATCTGATGACCGCCTCCTCGCTGACATTTTGTTCTTGATTGACAGATATAGTGTCGCCAACGTGCAATTTTATTCTATTCTATTACCTTTTTTATACATTTTCCAAGAAATAATCGTACAGAATGTAATAAAATAATGTTTACAGTGTACACCAGATTTTTTAAAAAAGTTTGTCCGCCCCACCGGACAAAATCAAATTAAGGGTTAAGGATAGAATTACTTACGTTATTTATCGCTTTTTAGTTTTGGTCGTTTGTGTTTTTTTTGAAGTCGGTTTATCATACCTTGTCATCATCCGTATTGGATTGTTAAAAGTCTACGGGCCACTAGGCCGTTATGTATTATTCATACTAATGAATAATCAAATTTATAATCAATTAAAGGAGTGATCATTATAATTGTAACCTAACAGCTCACCCATAGCAAAAAAGAAAAAATCATTCGCATTCAAGTAAAAACTGCCAGGCAAAAATCTAAATCCGGAAATCACAGCAGAGATATAGATATAGATACAGGATAGAATGTTTTACTTAAATAAAACCATCAATTTCAATCATTCAAATTTATTTGCGTAAGGTTTCCTAGTCGCGATGTACTCCTTGACTCCTGGCAAAGTCCGGATCTTCTCGACCAAGGCAGCAACGGTGGGGTAGTCCTTTTCTACAGTCTCTTCAAAAAATAGGTTTGCAGTCTCAATAATTCCGAGTAGAATAAAGTCGGCCCAGCTTAACTGCGAACAGAAGCATAAAAATATTTTAATGACAACCAGTTGTGCTGTGGTAGAGTGAGCGTCACGTGGTCAGTGACGTCGTAACGGGAAGACACCACTACCTCCGTCCGTGTGCCGCCATCTTTTTAAGCGACGTTGCGCTACTGAGCTGAGGAAGGGATGAGACCGATCCCGACGGGCATTCCGACTCTTCTTAGATGAGCGCTCGTTGTCGATCACCGTCAGGTTGAATGAGTATTCTCCATTTAAGGAGTGAGTCCCATATAATCCGGGTGTACCGTACCTAGAGCCTTTGAGTAAGTAAGGCATTCCTGATGTAAAAAAAGCGGTTACAGTCTTAGCGTGGGTTCTAACCCCATACAATGTGTACGTGCATGAAATGTTTGTATGTGTAGGTATTAATGTAGGTTTGCTATGTATCTAAGTAAGTTTATCAGTATATCAGTTAAGAATTTGATAGCGCTTTGTTTGTGTATTCATGTTTCAGACTAGATATCTTTATAAGTTTTGAGAGGAAAAAACTCACAAAAATATGAAAGATCTAAAAAAGGATTAAGTGTAAATATACATATTTACAATGATAGTAATGTAAAAACAAGTTGCGCTGTCAGAAGTTGAATGATGGGGAATGCATTATCGATATTAAACTATACAAAAGCCACTGAAATGTGACGAAAACAAAGAGCAGGAAAATAGTGTTTTGTTTTCGTCTCATTTCAGTTTTTTATTTTTTGGTATATTTCTAGTTGATGTGATATTTTATAGTACTACTAGCTTTTGCCCGCGACTTCGTCCGCGTGTTTAAATTTATACATACAAAAGTTTTTTCCCGCTAACTCCCGTTCCCGTGGGAATTTCTCAAAATACAGCCATAACTAAACTTTATATTTACTAAGGTACCTGCATGCCAAATTTCAAGCGTCTAACTTAAGCGGTTTAGATTTTTCATACAAAAGGATTTTCCCGCTAATTCCCGTTCCCGTGGGAATTTCGGGAATTCCTTTCTTAGTGCACCCCTACGGTACCTAAGCTACGTCCCTTCCAAATTTCAAGTGCCTACGTTTAGCCGTTTGGGCTGTGCGTTGATATGTCAGTCAGTCAGTCAGTCAGTCAGTCAGTCAGTCAGTCAGTCAGTTTCTCCTTTTATATATATAGATTTTAAAGCATATCATATATAAGAATTATCAATACAATTAAGACGTTTAAACTTTATATAGTTTATTTTTTGGCTACTCTTTTATAGGTCTGTAAAGTACTCGTATCACAAAAATATTTAAAAATGTTCATTTTTTTTTTCTAAATGACTACGATGATGGCCAGGCCGGCCTTGTCATCATCACCGGACTGTTGGGGGAGCGGAAGGCTCTCACCCCTAGGAAAAATGTTGAAGTAAATAAGATAAGCTTTATACTAAACCCACCTTTCCACCGAAATATCCATTGCCCGATTTCAATTCCTTCTCGAATCTGGAGAAATAATATGGGACGATTTCTTCAAAGACCTCCTTCTTGATAGCTGCTTTTTTGGCTGGGTCTTTCTCAAACACGTATGGCTTGGCCTCTGTAAGTTAGAAATAATACATCAGTTTCACTCGTAACTCAGTTTGAAGCTTCGATGAGAAGGATTCTCAAAGTTCTTTTTTTTTCTGAATAAATTGATTTATAACACATTTGGGTTAAACTATCAGTAGTTCCTCTCGAATTGTATCTTCGTCTTTCAGCTCACCTACCTAAAGGTACCATCTTCAAATAAGCCAATACATATCAGACAACATCACGTACAATGACACGATTCCACTGGCACTACTATAGATGAGATTGATCCTTTAAAAACTCTCAAAAGCCCTTTCGTTAGATCTGGTACTTTTTAAAAGGCTTTGCAAATCAAATTTGAAGACCAGTAAAACACAAGATAAAGCTACTAGGTACTTATTTAATTCACTTGTGGTTGAGTTTTCGAAACACAATCTTACGATCAAATAAATCCCGTTTACAAATAAGGCACTACTAAATAATTTAGATTGCTTCTTTGAAAATAATCAACTACCTTTTCGTTAGATCTGGTAATTTTTAATAGGTTTTGCAAATCAGACCAGTAAAACACAAATGAGTTAAGCTACAACATATATACATCTTAACTAAAATATTAGTTATGATGTATATATGTTAGCTTTATGTTGTATAAAGCTGAAGAGTTTGTTTGAACGCGCTAATCTCAGGAACTACTGGTCCGAATTGAAAAATTATTTTTGTGTTGAATAGACCATTTATCGAGGAAGGCTTTAGGCTATATAACATCACGTTGTAACTATTAGGAGCGATGAAATAATGGAAAAAGTAAAAAAAAAACGGGTGAAAGATAGCTATTCCACGCGGACGAAGTCGTGAGCACAGCTAGTTACATAATATACAATTGCATGCATTTAAGTTTTAAAAAAATCTTAGGTTCAAAAAATCTGTTATTTCCGGAAGATTCTTAAGACCACTTACTGCTCCAGAAGTCATAGATGTTTAACGCAGCCGCATCCAATACAGCCTGGTCCCAGGGGTCGGTAGGCAGGAGGTTGGTCTTGCTGGCGAGGTAACGGGCGATGGCCAACGACTGGCCCAGGGACTTAGTGCCCTCCTCGTAAAGTGGGAGCTGGCCGTATGGTAAAGCTGCAATAAATATTTGGAATGAATTTTTTAGTAAAACCGTGTGTTGAAGTTTCTGTGGAGTTTATCTTAGCCAGATTCCTTTAATCGCGACTTGTCTGATCTCTACTTCCGCTTGAATTTGGAAACTTTTGGGCACGTTCTAAATTAATGTCCTTAAAAGTTCAGAAAAATTGTAAACAGCCCTACAAAAACTAGGATTATGGCCTAGCACGGTATGTCATTAGTTCTAAAGCTATTTCAGGTTGTGTAGTCTCGCATCATACGAAGCTACAAAAAAGCCTTTGACAAAGCTGACAGAAAAGTAACTTTCATTTGTAATTAGTTAATTTGATGGGTTTATATAATACGAGTACCTACTACATGGCGTATAACCCTTTGCGGCCATGAAACCATTTGTGTAACATAAATTTGAAGAATCAATATTTATTAAAGAGTACTAAATAAAACGATTTTACCAAAAAAGATCTTTAAAATTTAATGTACCAGGTGACATTTGCCATGATATCGCAAATAAAATATTACACAATGATGCACTTTAACCCTCATTATCTCTTTTACTGACATAACAGCGTGACCGCCCATTTTATCTCAACAATACCTACCTTTATTGAATAATCAACCTATTTGGGAGCGACCGACAGTCGTATGTTGACCTTGAACGCTAGAGTTATCTGTTTGACCTTCATTTAGTTTGTTGTCGGAGTCCAAAATAGCGTAAGTAAGATTTATATAATAATTATTTTACTATTTGAAATCTAGAGATTTTTTTAATCATCAACAGCTCATATTATGTCCACACCGAGGAGCTCCTGCTAGTCAGGTATTTTAAACAGGGCTATTCTCACTGTACCGACTAGGTAAAGAAGGAAAAAGTTTCCTAGACAAAAATTACTAAATGATGGCATGTTAAATTTATGAAAAACATCAATATAACGTACTGAGACACCTTTAAGCCATGGCGTCAAGTTTTGAACTTTTCACATCTTAGATTTCATGTTTCGTATATTAATGATGCTGACACAGTTGTATCTAAACATGTGCTTCAAACCAGGGGGCACATTATTATTGTCGCCGTGACATATGCCGAGCATATGTCTGTAATGTTATTTTGTAAAAATTTTTGTTACACTCGTATTATTGGTTTTCACTAACAAAAACAATAAATAAAACGAGGTTTTCGAATTACTTGAGGGCTTTGGGCTTTGTGGGGTTAAATAGTGACTATATTAGCATAAAAAAGCCAAAAAGACGAAAAAAACGCTAAAAGAAAACCGAGGTTTACAGAGAGTTATTTTAACACGGTAGCCAGCGTTTTAACTGTGCCCTTGGCATTAAACTATTTATTAATCTGTGGCATTGGTGACTATAGAGTCATAGAGTCTTTAACGCTCATAGGAGCGGACGGTTACTGTTTAACTAGCTAGGTATCTCTTTTTGCAGAAAATATTAGAATTTAAGAACTTAGATAGAAAATAAATAAGGTACAAATTCGGGACTGCAAAATAATCTGGTACTTTGACAGTATTTCTCAATGGGCGCCACATTTTAGAACTATCTCAGTAACTTTAATTAAAGAATGATATTATAATACTTACTGTCTTTTACACTCTTAATAGGCCAATCAGCCGGCTCATATCTGATATCTTCAAACTTCTCCCCGGCATAGTGGAGGATATATCTGGAATAAATGATTATCAATCGAGATGGTCAGACAGCTTTCATGACTCCGTATCTGATCTATGGCTTTCGTCTGATGTTTTTTAAGTAGCACAACATAGTAATGGAAAGTACCTAATAGAAACTTCAAACGCTGCGGCAACTAACAAGTAACCAAATCAATAGCTGTCACTTGCCACCGACATGCTTTCCTGTAAGATTAACTCTGTCTATAGTGTCTATATATGTACCTAATCCCGAATCACGAAAGAAATCAATGTTTCAGTCGCCAAAAGGGTTCGAGACTGAAATCACTTCACAACTCTTTCGCAAAACGGTCTCCTGCCTGGCGGGTAAAACCTATTTCCCTATTCATTGACTGAGAATCGGGACTTCATGGCACTTTACTGTACCTATTTTAACAATAATTATAAGTTTATTATTTTCAGACTCTCACAATAAGATTAAGGTTTTCGATTTATTTTCTGTGTGCCTAATTAAATGACAAATGCAAATACATACCTATATTTGTGGAAGGAAGTAAAGCAATTATTTATTATTCGTACCTGAGAGATTCAGCAATTCCATTCAAGTGGAAATAATGTAGTTTGTTTGCCATTTTACACACAGTGACCGAACTTCTACATATTACATGTGCCGGAAAAATATGTTTGGCATTGCCTATATACGATGACGGATCGAAAGGCACGATCCTCCGTCTCTCTCAGTAGTTCGAGTAGTAAAACGATAGAAAAATTTAGAGTGCTTTCATACATATATTTAACTAGCTGCTGCCCGCGGCTCTGCCCGCATGAATATTCGTATAAAACATAGCATATGTGTTAATAACGTATAAGCTATACTACTGTAAAGTTTCATTAAAATCCGTTCAGTAATTAATGCGTGAAAGAGGAACAAACATCCATCCAAACAAACTTTCGCATTTATATTATTAAGTAGGAAGCAGGATAGTAGGATTTAATAAGATACTCGTATATTTGGTTAATAATAAAGATTTTCCGAAACACTTACACGTTACTTATAGTCGCTAGGACAAACATTAATATGTTTAACATTTACGAGTAAGTTTCCTGTGTTTAGTGTATATTTAAGTTTTTATTAAATTTGGGGTACCTGCGCTGATTCGGATTTTCATAACACAGGCGTTTGGAATCGGGTTAATTAAAGTATGTGATATTGTCTGGTGTTACTTAATTTATTATTTTCTTATTAATGTTTATTATTTATCGGATCAGTGACGTATGCTTTAATCTAAGACTTTATTTTTTATTACATATTAGGTACCTACATTTAATTTTAATTATGAATAAAATGTATTTATGAATTGTTGTTTTCATCTCGCCAGAATGCGTTCTGAATCTGTGGATATTTAGGTACGATTTGAATAAAAAAATAAGTTAGTTATTAATATGTATTACGTCTTTATTTTTATTCAAAAATGATATAACATAAAAGACGCTATCGGAACTGTTGTATCAGAAAGAATGAACAGTACTGTACCTCATAAGAACTCAATACAAATTTTATCAACAGTGCAGGGGTCAAAATAACAATGGCAAACCTCTCATTATGGTTATGGAATAGTCCAGTCATTGTTTAAAATTATGACTTATCAATAATGATAGATAGATACCTACACGTATTATTTGAGGTTCCATAGTTCACGTCCGTAAATTCCCTGTTTACCTACAATAAGGATGTTTCCATGGTCAAAACAATAACATTTTATTTAGTCCGTATTTTAGATTATAAAAATATATTGAACACGTATTTTTCCTTTTTTGATTTAAATAAAAAATAACAAATATACAAGGCATCAAAATGTAGGAGTGGGGGTCTTTCACGTCACTCAGTCGCGAAAAAACTTCCACTCTTTGACGTCTCGCGTAATTTTAACGGGGTAAATCTTTGTCATTTTTGGTCTAATTTACAAATGAAATAATGCGTGTCTTTTATTTTTGAATAATCTTAAAGACGGACTAATTACATTTTTACGGCAATAGGCCTATTAATGCTAGAACGATAGAACTTTGCACTCTGGCAACCAACTGGTGGCGGTATAACCATCACAATTGAAGGCGTAGCTAATAACAGGCCGATGACGGCAGCAGCGTCTCTGGAGCCAAGTTATTTTTTTTTTTTTTATAAAAAGAGCATTCAGGATGATCTCACTCCACCTGATGGTAAGCGGCCGTGAGGTCCAAATGTAAGGTCGACAGGCACAATAGGGCATACCCACCGCGCCTGTCGCCCTTACCCTGAAGGCCCACTGAGATGCCGTTTCACGCCCCGCCTAAAGAACCCAGGATTGTAAGAGGAAGGAAATACATGAGCTGGAAGGGCATTCCATGACTTAATGGCACGGGGCAGGAACGAGGAACTGAACCTCTTGGTGCGCGCCACTATTGTCTGTATGGTATGCGGATGACAACGCTGTCCAGCACGTGTTGTGCTGTTTTATTATTTATTTACAGTTATCATTAACCTATTGCAGTCCGCTGCTAAACATAGACCTCTCCAGTTGTTCGCCACTTAGGGCAAACATCTGGAGGATATACCCATAATCGCCACGCTGGGCAGGCGGGTTGGTGATCGCAGGGCGTAGCTTCTCGCTCCGGTGACGCTGATGCTCACCATAGTTGTGGTATTTAGCTACGCCTTTAATTATGATGAGTAGAGTTTCTAGAGCCTCGTTTACTATTCGACAAGATGCATATGGTGCGAAAAGATGATGGGTTGCTCCTTTTCATCCCAATTCACTTAAATATCTTTTTGAAAAGTTATAGACGATTAGATCAAAAGATAAAACAACTAGTAAGTATAGTGTGTCAGTCAAGATGTATTTTTAACAACCCTTTAAACGCCAGTGACGCTTATATTACAATACATTTTCAATTGTCTTATTTATCGGGAGTCAAAGGATTAACATGTTAAAATTACTTAGTATACGGTGGTCTACTTGCTATGTATTCCTTAATACCAGGCAGAGTATTCACTTTTAAAATAAGTGCCGCTATAGTAGGATAATTTTTGTGTAAATCAGTTCCCAGGTAGACATTGAAAGTTTCCACCAATCCTACTATGATGAAGTCCGCCCAAGACAACTGTAAAAAGAATGAAAATAAAATTAGTAAAATATGTTTAAAAACAAGATAATGGCTATATTTCATCATCAGCCTATTGCAGTCCGCTGCTGGACACAGGCCTTTCCAGTTGCTCACCACTCAGGGCAAACATCTGGAGGATATACCCATAATCGCCACGCGGGGCAGGTGGGTTGGCGATTGCAGGGCGTAGCTTCTCGCTCTTCTACGCCTTCATTTGTGATGGTTGTACCGCCACCAGTCGGTTGCCAGCGCCTCGTTTATTATTCGCCTCGTTTATTAATATAGTTTTAAAATCATTTGTGTATCTCCATCATTCGACATTTGTCGATACAAAAACATCTGGACGATAAAAAAAAATCTATACATCCATTAAAAAGTAATGTATAGTCCCTAATGAACCCGTAACCTAGTAAGTAAGACTAAGACATTATTTTGGTGTTCTCTACCGTCTTTACAATGGGGAATGCTCCGTAGAGTTATTCCAACTAATCCCATCCTCTCCTTTTCTCTCCCGAACAACACGTTCAGGACAGCGTTGTCATCCGCATACCATACAGACAATAATGGCGCGCACTAAGAGGTTCAGTTCCTCGTTCCTGCCCCGTGCCATTAAATCATGGAATGCCCTTCCAGCTCATGTGTGTTTCCTTCCTCTTACAATACTAGGTTCTCAAGGCGGGCGTGAAACGGCATTTCAGTGGGCCTTCAGGGTAAGGGCGACAGGCGCGGTGGGTCGACTGTCGACCTAAAGTTTGGACCTCACGACCGCTTATCATTGGGTGGAGTGAGGTCATCCTGAACGCTCTTTTTATAAAAAAAAAAAACAAACATTTATTACGTACTTTCCCCCCGAAGTGACCGTTGCCAGCTTTAAGCTCTCTTTCAAATCTCGTCAGGTAATACTCAACGGTTTCGTCAATTTTTTTCTGGTTTTCTTCTTTCTTCTCAGGATCTTGGTCTTTTAAATTGTCTACCAGTTCTGAAACATTAATTTTAACATTATTTTTTTACCCAATCAATCGTCATATACATAGGTGTAAAACCCTAAAGTACTTTCGGCATCAGTGTCTCATAATGACAGGAGTCTGAGTTTTGTTCTGTGATGGTAGGACCAGTTAAAACTATGTAGTCTTAAGGCGCTTTTATATTGTGAGAGAAAATAAATCAATTTTTATTGTTATTATTATCAAGAGCGGTAGGGAAGTACAGCGAATCTTCGCTCGAATTGAGCTGCCCGTCCGGAGAAAAACCTCCACCCTATAGAATACCGCAGCCATATGACCTCCGTGATCGTTTCCGGAGCTCGTGGGGGGTTGGGGTTGGGCAATTACTTGCCCGTTACCACAGTGACTTGGACTTCTCTTTTGCTTTCCATCAGGCATAGGGAAACCATTATGTCGAGCTACTATAAAAAAGAACTTAATACTTTACTTTTTGCAAAGTCGTAGACGTTGAGAACTGCCGCATCCAACACTGCTTGCTCCCAAGGGTCAGATGGAACAAGACCAATCTTATTGCCAACATATCGTGCTATCGCCATAGATTGGTTGATGGTGCGACCATCCTCTTCGTATGTTGGCATCTGACCGAAAGGTAGAGCTGCAAGGAGAGAAAAATAAGTAATTAGTATGAACGGCAACTTAAAAATAACCTTATTATTACGAAAAAAGGACCATTACATTCAGTGTAACAGAATTCTGTCTCTGAAACAGTGATTGCGAGTTCGATGTATTACATAACTAGCTGCTGCCCGCGGCTCTGCCCGCGTGAATATTCGTGTAGCCTATGTGTTAATCCAACGTATAAGCTATATTTATAAAAAGTTTCATTAAAATCCGTTCAGTAATGCGTTAATGCGTGAAAGAGGAACGAACATCCATCCACACAAACTTTCGCATTTATATTATTACTAGCAGCCCGCTCCTCGCTTCGCTTCGGATAAATCAATTATTTAAAAGTAATTTCGCGAGGCCGCAGGCCGAGCTGTGTATCGCGAGGCCGCAGGCCGAGCTCCGCGTAGGGCGAAGCCCGGAGCGTCCAGCGTCGCAGACCTAGCTTGAGCACGCACGCGCGAAGAGCGTGCGGCGAAAGCTAGTATAACCTATACACACGCTTACAATGCTAAAATTAATGGATGCTAGAAACAACATGAAGGTACATTCGATTCGAAGGCTGAGAAATCTGAACATGGCTTGACATATAACAAACGCAATATGTGATGCAGTTAACATAAAAGCAATACGTTCTTCAGGCCTTTTGTTCAGGAACCACCTGCTCTTAGCTAAGGTTCAATTTGCTGTTAGTTCAGATGAATAATTATATATCTAGCGACGCCTTCTAAACACTGATGACTTTAAGAGAGGTAGGGCATAGCGAATCTTCGCTCGAATTGAGCTGCCCGTCCGGGGAAGGACCTCCACCCTATAGAATACCGCAGCCAAATGATGGTTCGTGTTTCTGCCGGTGAGTAGCGTTACCGGAGCTCGTGGGGGGTTTGGGTTGGGCCAGCATGGCAGTGGCAACTGACAGGTAACTGACCAGTTACTTGCCGTAAACTCAAAACCATTTTTCATCTTTCATCAGCATTTTTCATATTAGTACCTACATGAAATTACCTTAAAAATGATTTAGCCATAATGACGCCGACCAAAAAGCAATACCTACTTTAATAGCGCTATTTTCTTCCGACATGCGTAATTCTTCATCATTAGCCTATTATAGTCCACTACTGGACATAGATCTCCATAATCGCCACGTTGGGCAGGCGGGTTGGCGATCGCAGGGCGTAGCTTCACGCTCCGGTGACGCTGTTGCCCGTCATCGGTCTGTGATATTTAGCTACGCCTTCATCTGTGACGGTTATACCGCCCAGAGTCGGCTACCAGCGCTTTGTTTGTTATTCGGCAGGATGCACCACGGGCAGGTGAGGTTGACTTGGAGCGAAAAGATGATAGGCCGATCCCTCACATTGAACCGTGGGTCGAACACAAATTCGCATCCCCTACCCCATGCGTCATCAGAATCATCATCAGCCTATTGCAGTCCACTGCTGAACATAGGCCTCTGCAGTTGTTCGCCACTTAGGACAAACACCTGGAGGTTATACCCATAATCGCCACCCTGGGCAGGCGGGTTGGCGATCGCAGGACGTAGCTCCTCGCTCCGGTGACGCTGCTGCCCGTCATCGATCTGTGGTACCTAGCTACGCCTTCAATTGTGATGGTTATACCGCCACCAGTCGGTTGCCAGCGCCTCGTTTGTTATTCGGCAGGATGCACCACGGGCAGGTGAGGTTGGCTTGGAACGAAATGATGACAGGCCGCTCCCTTACAACCCAAGCGTAATTAAAACTATTTTATTAGGCTAAAATACATACGTACTATTACCTAATATAGGGTACAGAAATTATAACATCGGATTAGAAAAGAAAAAAATTTATTATGCATGCACAGATCGCAGTTTTCATTATGTGAGCCTACCTAAACCTTGAAAGAATGCATTCATATTTTTTGGGTTCTTAGAGCTTCATGTCACTATGATTCAGGATGCCTTGTTCACGGATTTTGCTAGATTTGTTCGACTGTGCACTATTCCTAAATGTTGTTCCGATTTGTTGCTAAATGAGGAGCCTCCAAGCTGATAGCAGCATTGATGCAGGAAACACCGGTGGTGTGTTTTCAAGGTGGTCGTATTTTTAGCTATAGCAATTTGCTTATAGTATTTTCCGAAGAATTTTATCCTGAAAGTGAGCCGACGGTTCACAAATATTTATATCACTGTTTGTTGTAAATTTTCGATAATTCCGTATTTACTTCGATGTAGTACCTGTCATGTCCAAATGACAATTTCTTTGACAAATTCAAGAAATGACAGTATCTATGGTCATTTCAAAAAGTATGTAACATATTTTGCCGAAATTGTAAAATCTAAAATGTACCCTTGTAATCTATAGCCTGTGTGTAAATCTGATGCATAAATAACATTCCTGTAAAGTTTCATCAAAATCCTTTCAGTAGTTTTTACGTGAAAGTACGATTTCATATTAGAATTTATTTATTTAGTTGTCATAACAGTTTCGGTTGCTATGGGAACGTTGTCATGAGACGTCAGTATGTAAGATCGTTTTCTTTTTTTGTAGATTAAAATCTTTTTGGTAAATTTGGGTTACATTATTGGAGTTTTAGCACGGATCCCTAACTTTTTTTAAATATAATATAGCCTATGTTCAGCGCAGATACTGCAGCTATCCGACGGTGAAAGAATTATTCAAATCGGTCCAGTAGTTTCGGAGCCTATTCGTATCAAACAAACAAACAAACAAACAAACAATCAAATCTTTCCTCTTTATAATATTAGTTTAGATTTTATTTTATTTAGGTATTTTTTAATTTTTAATAAATAAATAAAAATCATTTATTCTCTCTCACAATATAAAGGCGTCTTAAGACTAACTAGTTCTAACCTTAGAGAACCAAACTCAGACCCCTGTCATCGTGAGAGACTGGTGCCTGAAGTAGGTATTAGATAAACCTGTATTACAGGTCACCAGGGCTCCCGCAGTTAAGGGAAATAGAGCTTTGTACAAAACATTTCGTTGTTAATGTCTTAGATTAATACAACATAGGAATTGTTACATATATCATTCAGCATTCGAGAAAATAAATAAATAATTAACATAATTCCAAAAAATAAAATTTTAATAGTATTCTAGAGTTATAGGGTGTTATGGAGTGTGGGTATGTTGTGTAGTAAGTGTGGTGAAGACTGTGTATGGTGTGTGTCATGTGTTTGTGTCTGTGATAGCAAAGCTTGTAGGCATTAACAAGGGTGTTGCCCGTGCCGGGGGCTAGGCTAGGTAGGCTAGGCGTTTAGTGCATTTTCTCATACAATAAATAAATACCATGTGGTAAGGCGTGACTCGACAATGAATAAGTGATTTAATGCTATTTTAATTGTACTAGGAAATTTTCTGTGTTTTGGTAATTCAGCGATTTTAGATAACATATAACCTTTTTTTTGCAATGGAAAGTGTTTAGCGGATATATGTTGAGTTGTTTATTAATTTTGTTGTAAAGATAAGGGCCAAGATAAGAGAAGGATTTGTGTGAAAGAGCAGTAGTTTTGCGCTGAGAATGGCAAACTATGTCTTTCCTGCGTTTTTTTGACATTAAGTCAGGGTCATACTTGATCTGAGAGTGTTGCTTCAATATGGTATGCAGTATGAAGGATTGCCTGATCGTTAGCAGGTCCCAGAGTTTATAGAGCTCCTCGGTAGGGAAACGAAACGGAAGTCCAGCACTAACCTTTAGAACAGCACGATGCGCTCTCTCAACCTCTATCAGAAGTGTTTTGGCAGCTCCACCCCATGCGGTTATACAATAGTCAACTAGTGACTGGCAAATGGAGTTAAAGACCATCCTAATGACGTATCTATTAGATACATTTTTAAGAGACCTAAAAATGTATATCAGTTTCCTTAATTTGGTTGCCAGTGAATGAATATGTGATTTGAAGCTTAGTGTTCGGTCGATAGTGATACCCAGGTATTTAAAGGTGTCCGTTTCAGCTATCTCGGGGCAGGAGCACTGTGAGAGATTACTGCAATATGTGGTGTGCGCTTTGATTGTAAGTTGAGGTGGAGGGTGGTGATCACTTCGTAGGGCAAAGGTCATGTACTTGGTTTTCGCGACATTCAGCGTGAGCACATTGCAATAAAGCCATTTGGCAACTTCTGCGAAACCAGCCTGTGCAAGACCAAACACATCCTCCCATGTTTCAGCCTCAAAGAAAAGGGCAGTATCGTCAGCGAAGGTGATTACTCTCGCTCCATTTAGTTTCATCTGGCATAGCTCGTTAATGTAAACCAAGAATAGTGTCGGCCCCAATATGCTGCCCTGCGGCACGCCATAATCCACACAGCACTCGTCGCTAACCCTGTCCAAGATCCTGACTCTTTGTGTTCTATCGCTCAGATAACTTTGGAAGAAATTTAAAGGAAGGCCTCTGACACCGATGCATTCGAGTTTGTGTAATAGGTGGGGAATGGAAACCGTATCGAACGCCTTGGCCAAATCTATAAAGAGAGTTAAACATTTCCTTCTCTTCTCCAGCGAAGAGATTATGTTTGTGATTAGCTCGTGAACAGCTTGATCAGTGGACCTACCACGACGGAAACCAAATTGGGAGGGGGAAAGAAGATTCTTTTTTTCCAGAAAATCCACCAGTCGAGTATTCACTAGGCGCTCTAGGATCTTAGACATAGCTGGTAAGATGGAGATAGGTCTATAGTTGCCAACGTTTGTCTTATCCCCTGCTTTATGGATTGGTTTAATGAGAGCTGCCTTAAAGGCGTGAGGGAAGACTCCCGTCGATAGTGAAAGGTTGCATATGTGAGAAATGGGGGCGCTTACATAGTGCGCGTATCTTTTGAGTATACCACAGGAAATATGATCCGTGCCCACCGCACAATTCTCACGAAGACCTTGGATAATTTTAAAAACTTCCTCATCAGAAGTCGGCAGAAAAGCAAACGAGCACTGTGAAGATGGTTCCACAGGATTTTTATGGCGGTTTCTATCGTAAGGTTGTATGGCCCCGTTTCGTTGTGCTAGTTCCCTACCAACGCTGGCGAAGAAGTTGTTGACATCGTTCAGACTCTGGCTGGAATCGCTCGAATTTATGAGGTTAGGTGAATGATCATGCTGTTTATTTGCGCCACTGATATTCTTTATCGCTTCCCAGAGTTTCCTTTTATTGTTTTTGTTTTTATCTATTTCTTCCTTTTCGTATTTATTCTTTGCTTTCTTCAAAATAGAATTACAGAAATTTCTGTAACGCTTGTAGGTAGTTTTAAGTATTTCGTTGGTAGGGTCTTTTTTTAATTTTTTGTAAAGATTGTCACGATTCCTCATGCACTTTAGTAGCTGTTTTGTGATCCAAGGTTTACTGATACGTTTTTTTCGCGGTGTTATTATGAGCTTGGTGTTAGTTTTGATAGCTTCATTGATGTTTTTTATTAAAGTATTTGCAGCTACGTTTGTGTCGGTGCAGTCCATGATGCTCTGTTGGTTTAAGTTGTACATAGCAATGTCTAAGGATTCATAATCTATTTTCTTAATTCTAGTTTTGTTATAATTCTGATTCATATTTAAATTCAAATTGATAGCTACACTTTCGTGATCCGTAAGAGATGTCTCCGATATAAAGCAGATTGCATCGCATTTAGTTTTGACCATCATGTGGTCTAGACATGTTCGTCCGTGGGTTGGAGTTGTGTGGCCCGGAAGGAGACCATGGTAGGACAATAGGCTTAAGTATTCATGGGAACGTTTGTCAGGAGTATTGGGGACGATGTCAATGTTGATGTCTCCACATATGATTATGGTTTTATAAGTGCTTAGTTTTGAGAGTAGAATTTCAAGTGAGTTCAAGAAGTTATCGGTATTGATCTGACTGGGTGGTCTATATATACCAAGGATACAAGTGTCAGACTGTAATTTTAGTAATAGGCAATTGGCATCAGTTAGCGGGGGCTCCTCATATGAAACTTGTAGATTTTTGTTGTGGTATATGACAACTCCTTCATTTTGACTTTTGTGTAACGTTGTTGAGACACTACAGTAATTATCTATGTTTGGTATGCACTTAGAAGTAGGTAGCCAGCATTCCGTAAGCACAAGCACATCCCAAGACACGTTAGTTCTTTGTAACAGGGTCATAAAATTTGGCATATTACAATTTATACTACGAATGTTTTGTGATAGTAAATTCAACGAGTTATTTGATTGGTCAATGTGCTTCACTATATCATCCGCATCGCTTGATTTGTTTAGCAACTTGTAACGAGTCCAGATCGCGATCAATTGTCAAGCTAGTCTGCATCTAACAGTTTTAACAGTTAGGTGCCTGCCAGTTTACATATAGGTAGGTATACCCCTTTTGATGTAACGGATAATTCAACGAGACATTGGGGCATACAAAAGAAATAAGAGTAAATAAGAAAACCCGACAAGCGACGCGACTCATTGGGAGGTCGTAAGTTGCTATTATTGGATATATGCGTTTGTATGTGGGATTTGTGCGATAAATAATGTAACTGCCATGAACTTTGGGGATGCTTGCTATAAGTATTTGTTTTGGTATAATAAGGATGTGGTGCTGTGTGATTGTTGTAGAGTGTAAGGTGTGTGAGTGTGTGATGTTTAAATAATAATATCTATAACTAGACATGATATTACAATGTAGTTTTACGACATAGACTTTAAGACAGATACTGTGTACGTGTAGGAAATGACTTAATTTACTACAAAAATAATATTCATATAGTCAGATTACAAACTGTTGGAGATCAGATTCATTATCAATGCGGATCGGCGGTGATTCGTAAGTTTTCTTAATATATACTGTTCCAAATGAAGTCCAGGCTGTCGATACCTTTTTGGCTTTGACTTGTTCGCGCGCGACATAGAACAGACGCTTGGCCTTAGTTGTAAGGGATTCAGAGACATATATTGGTTGCGGGGGCTCCGAAGCAAACATACTGAGGTGTCCAGTATTTAATAGCGGTTTTTTGTTTTCCCTTTGTAGCCTGTTAAAGCTTCGGTATTTCGTGATAATCTCTTCCTTGCGTCTCGCTGTAGTGAAGTCCGCTACTATGGAATTTGATTTTGATCGATAGATGTTCTTGATTTCGTCAGGCCTCAGTGGGGTTTCCAAACCAAGAGTATCACCCAAACCAGAAATAATTTCCGATAGTGTATGTTTATTTTGTCCTTCACGTCTCGGCACAGTTCGAACTTCTATACTTGTGCTACAGGCGTTTCTTTCAAACCTATCTAATTGACTTTCTAGTGAAGCCATTCGCTCCTTGATCGTACTATTTTCAAGCTGGAGACCATTAAATTTGAGTACCAGGTCGTCATGTCGACTGTTGAGGAGATCCACGGCACTCTGAATTTGTTGGTTTTGCATCATTATAGTTTGTAAGGTAGCATTCAGTGCTTCGAACTTATAGTCCTGTTGCTGCTTAAAGTCGGCCAAATACGCTTTGATAACTGATAACGTGGGATTAGTTTCATCTCCTATGTCATCAAGTGTGCGTTTTTGTCTTTTTGTTACGTTGAGGCAGTGGAGGTATTTATTAGTAGGATAGTACAAACATTTTTTCAATTTCAATTTCAATTTCTTTATTTGCTTACTAAGTGTAGGTACAGTGCAGGTGTTATGACAATGTATGAACTTATGACTTAGTCACCTTTTGGGTATTGCAAATAGGTGCGAGGACAGCAATTCTTAAACTAATTAAACTTAATTAATATAATTAAACATAACTCTCTATATGACATATAAATATAGAGCAGGTGAATACAAACATAATCAAACTTTTAGGTACTTGTTTATAAGGTCTACAAATTCTTGTTTTAATTTTCTTTTATATTTAAAAATTCATTTATAGAGTAATAACATTTTGTAATTAAATAGTCCTTAAGAGCCCTTGAAAATAGTTTAAAATTAGGTTCATTCTTTATATTTGCTGGTAATTTATTGAATATTTTAACTGCCATATAGTAAGGGCTGGTATTTAACATTTTTATTCTTGATTGCGGTAGGTACAGTCTATCCTTATGTCTAGTATTTATGTTGTGTGTATCTTTTACTTTAGTGAAGTTATTGATGTTTTTAAATGTAAATATGCATATATCAAAAATATATAAAGATGGTAAAGTTAGAAGATTTAGTTTTGTAAAGTATGGTTTGCAAGATTGTGTATTATCTATTTGAGCTATTATCCTTACACATTTTTTTTGTAATATGAAAAGATCATTAGCGTTGGAACTATTACCCCATAGCATAATCCCGTACCTAAGATGGGAATAGGCATATGCATAATAAGCTGCCAGGGCAGCTTCTTTGGTTGTGCTGTGTACTAATTCGAATAGCGCGTAAGTGAATTTGGATAATTTTGACTTTATGTATTGTATGTGTTGTGTCCAGTTTAAGTGTGTATCTATTATTGTGCCTAAGAGTTTAAATGTGTCAACTGAGTCTATATTTTGGTTCTCAAACTTTAAATTTATGTTTAGGGGGGCTTTATTGTATGATCTGAACTGTATTATTTTGGTTTTAGAATAATTAATTTTAAGATTATGTTGTTGAAGCCAAGTGGATACTATTTGCAATGTTTTATTAAGAATGGTATTAGCTTTGTTACTATTGTCACATTTTATTAGGATAGAGATGTCATCTGCGAATAGTATAGGTAGAGTTATATCGTTTTTAACTATTTTAGGTAGGTCGTTTAGGTAAATTAAGAATAGAACACAACCAAGAACACTTCCTTGGGGTATTGAACATAATAAAGTTTTTTCTTTAGATACTATTGTTTTCATTTCTCTTTTTGTGTTATCATAATAATCTAATTGTATTTTTTGCTTTCTGTTGTGTAAATATGATTTGAACCAGCTGTATGCTGGGCCCCTTATTCCAGAACCGTACAGTTTTGATAACAAGATATTATAGTCAACACTTTCATACGCTTTTGTCAAGTCTAGTAATAAGCCTATTCCGTAAGTTTTATCATCTATATGTTTCAGCGCTGTTTGTATGTATTGGTAAACTGCTAATGTTGTCGATTTTGTTTTTCTGAAACCGTTTTGATGCTCATCAAGTAAATTATACTTTTCCAGAAATGAATACAGGCGGTTGAACATGGCCTTTTCAAACACTTTAGAAAAGCAAGGTAGTAGTGCTATTGGCCTGTAGTTATGTGGTGAGGTGGCATCGCCTTTTTTGTATATAGGTTTAATTACTGCTATTTTTAATATATCTGGAAAAGAGCCTTCTTGAAAGCTTTGGTTGATGAGATTTGTTAGTGGTTCTGATAGTTCGTTGCTGCATTTTTTTATTAATGTTGAAGGAATTTCATCTATACCACAACTATTTTTGTTTTTTAGAGACATGATGATCTTTTTTGTTTCTTTTAAGTCTATGGCACGTAAGTATAATGAACATGTTGGCGAGTTTATCACGTTGTTTGTTTTCATCTTTAAATTAGGATTTTTATTTAACGGTATATTAGTAAATACGTCATTAAATGTTTCGCATATTATGTTAGGGCAGTCTACAAGTATATCATCTTTCATTAATTTTATATTATTATGAGGTTTGTTAATGAGTTTTCCTGTTTTACTGTTAATAATTTTCCACATTGTTTTATATTTACTGTCAGATTTATTGATTTGCCTTGTATATTCAAGTGTGTAAGAACATAATAACATCTGTTTGTATTCGTGTGGGTGTTTTCTATGTAATAGTAAAATTTTATTACAATGAATATATTTATTAGAAGAGTACAAGCTTCCCATAGTACAAGCTTCGGCTTAGTTTAGGACTACGTAAGATAGCGCTATGTGACCTGTCTTTGGTTGTTTTATTATAATTATGTATAAATACATTACAACCAGTCTGTAGTTTCAATACTAGATGACGGACGACTCATGACGTCTAATGAACAAATAATTCATCAAACTTTTAGATAATATTGTCGTTTCCTAAATTGGCCTGCCCGAGACTCGAACCTGGAAACTTTTTATTATTCTCACGTTTTAAGCAAACATCATATACAGACGATGTGACATCAACATGATGTCATCTTAAGAATGAGTCGTACATTTTCTTTTAAATTGATACATTTACATAGGTACTTCAATGGTTAATAGCATATACTCATGCCAGCTGTTTCCTTAATTGGATTTGCAGAAGACCGTAAACATTAAACCTATAATTAGTATGTGTACTTAAAAACGCGAATAAAGAAGCACCTAGCTACTAAACCAGTCTTTTGTTTTGCGTCGAAACCGATGTGTAAGAGATATTACGAATACTGTAAAGCTAAAATCAAATCCGCTCAGTACCTTCACCGTGAATAATTAATATTCATCCATCCAAACAAAATGTATGGAGATCAAAACAATTAAACACAATTTACTCACAATCCTTAACACTTTTTATCGGCCAATCCTCCCTCTTGTATCTGATATCCTCGAAGTCCAATTTCCCGTAATGCAACATGTACCTTATCGCCTCGGCATAGCCATTAAATTGGAAATATTGTAGTTTTCTCGACATATTCGGCTTAGTAACAGTAAATACAACGTATGATACTATATTTATCAACAGCTATGTGTGTACTACAATAAAAACGGATTTTCTTATCAGCTGATTTGTTTTGATATTTGATTGCAAAAGATTACCTATTCTATTGCCAGGTAGATAAAGCGCACTCTTAATAACATAATGACTTAATTCAAATTTTTTAATAATAAATATAATAAATAAATATCAGACAACATCACATACATTGATCCAATTCCAAAGTAAGTAGCTTAAGCACTTCTGTTATGGGTATCAGAACAACGAAGGTACCACAAATAAATACTTAAATACATACATAAACACCCAGACACGGAACAAACACAAGTGTTCATCACACGAATATTTGTCCCGGGTGGGAATCGAACCCACGACTCTTGGCTCAGAAGGCAGGGGTCACTACCAATTGAGCCCGGTGGCTCAATTGATAGTGACCCCTGCCTTCCAGCCAGTCAGAATAAAAAAAAGACTATGTGAAAAAAATGTCCTATACTTATTTTTCCAAAAATTTGAGACCGTTACTTCGTTGAAGTCGTTACTTCATTAAGAGTGCGTATAGTCTCAATCACTGATTAACTCAATTCACATCATATACAAGAAATCTCAAGAAGAACATATCTCAAGAAATCATTTCTGTTCTATAATGAAACTATTTTAGACAAATTAGAGCTCGACTTGGCAGGGGCACTTCCGTGCCACCCAATCACATGTAGAATTCACTATTAATAGACACTATAGCAAACACCGGTGACTGACAACTAATCCGTCTTTATTATTGTGTCTAGTTTCCGAACAGTCATAGACCAATAGAACCGGTAGTAATGTGTATTAAATTCAAAAGTGACACTTCAAACAAAATTATTAGTTTAATACACAAACAGCTGTTAGTTATTACACACGTTCGTTCTTTGATACATTCACAGGTGTTCTGTGTGCGTGGTGGCCATGAACATTTGATTATCGTGGTAATTCAGTGACGTCATTTAATCACCAAAATAGCAATGGGCACTATCATACTCTACGTGTCTACGTGCTTTCGAAATAAGGATCAAAGTCCATTGTATTTTGTTGATGACACTATTTTACTTATGCCATAAATTTTTGTAAGGTTTTTTTTTGTTATGAATAGTGTAGTGGTGAAGTCTTGCCTTGTTAATTTATTTATTAAAACTTTATTGCATAATTAACACAGTAGGTACAAAGGTTAATCTAAGGCTAGGATGCCAGTATCTTAGATTATATAGAAAGTTTTAATTATTACCAACAGCGATGTGAAGATTTCTTATCTGCGACTCACTACTTATATATGGGTGTTGTTACATGATTACAAATCTATTAGCACTTGGAAACGATTTAGATTAAGATCATACTACTCCTTTGTCATATACTTTATGTTTACATATCGGGTTTCAAATCTATCGAACTTACATAAAATGGTGCCTAAATTTTAAGTTAGACCTATAGGACTACATTGGTGAAACCCGCATTCAATTTCATGCAGTAGTTTTTGAGTGATGCGCTACCAAACATACAGGTAAAAATTTCTCCCGTTTGCCTAACATTTCCCTTCACTGCTTTGCTCCTTTTGATTGTAGAGTGATGAAAAGTATACAATAACCTGCCCAGGAGTATGAAGAATAATTGTACCAAGTTTCGTTAAGTAGTTTTGTTTCTATAACGAACATACAGACAGACAGACAAAAATTTTACTGATTGCATTTTTGGCATCAGTATCGATCACTAATCATCCCCTGATAGTTATTTTGAAAATATATTCAATGTACAGAATTGACCTCTCTACAGATTTATTATAAGTATATAGTAGAAGATAGAAGAAGAAAATAGATAGAATATTAAGTATAATTAATTAGATTTCTCACCATCCTTTACGTCTTTTATCGGCCACTCTTCGCGCTTGTATCTGACGTCTTCGAAGTTCAATTTTCCATAGTGCAACAAGTATCTAATGCCCTCCGCATACCCAGCAACGTCAAAATATTGGAGTTTTCTCGACATGTTCGTTAGTCCTTGTAGTAATAAAATACAATAAAGAAAGAGAAGATTTCTTTCTTTCTTTCTCTTTCTTCTTTAATAAAATACAATAATATTTGTACTAAACTTATCTTCTGATGGGTTTTGTTTGATATGCTTATAACGATTAGCTGTAATAAAAATTCGTTCCAGTTAGTAATTGGCAATAATAATGAATAATGTGCGAAATAATATAAATAATTAGCAGCTAACTAGGTGTGTCACAGAAGTGTTTCTTCATCCCTTTTTTCGAAATCAAAGGTAGAATGATAGATGATAAAAGAAATAATTGAATTATATTTACTTATAATAATGGACTCCAAAAATTTATTGAAACAAGGCTTCCGTTTTTGGTGACAATTTCAATTAATTAAAAGGATGTTATCAACTGCTTATTATTTATGGTATCCAACATTTTAACCCTGACGTCGTCGACGTTCGTCCTTAAATCTTTGGTAGAAAATCCAGGTAAAATAAATAACGTTAACTCCGCGATAAATGCCAAAAAAAAAATTAATTTTGTATTTATTTAATCTTTATTTCACCATAAAGTAGTGTACAAAAGGCGGACTTATAGCTACATTGGTGGCCTCCACCAGTCAATAATAATAAGGCTAAGCAGAAACTAATTTCAAAGTAGGGACGGAGCTATAAAGTTGATTAGAAAAATAAAAACTCAAGATAATTGTTGAATTAAAAAATAATTTGGTTGCAAAAAAGAAAAAATTTAATCTAATAAATCATAAATAATTTAATAAATCTAATTAAGAAATGTATTAAATAAATATATTAGCTGTTATGCTTACCTAGCAACTTACAGGATGTTCAAAACCACTTTCAAAAAAACTTCAAAAAAAAAACAACAAATTCGTGCGTCTCTTAACTTGCTCAGAGGCAAAATGTGAATATACACGTGTTGAGTATCCTTATAACCAGAGCCGTAACAATCACGCGAGGGCTTGTATTCATCAGATATGATTATATCTGATAAGTACAATCAACAATATTAGCTCGATGTGTGCAAGTAGGAACAGGAGGAACAACTAGGTAGGTGTGTCAGTTTCTTGGTGAATTAGAGATGCTTTGGGGTGTAGGGTTAACTGCACGCATGAACGATACCTTAACGTTTGTAGGTTTGGTTTCTACTCTATTTTCTATCGTCCCTAATCTCGATGTCTCGGGTCTACTCACTCTACGGCGCCAGGTTGACCTGTCCTGGTGTTATTGTTTTTCGGCTTCCTTAAGGTCTCATTCAAACCTGTATCCTGTATCCAATCGCAGGTTATACAAACCTCGGTGAATTATATTATTTCGGCTACCACGCAAGCATCAGTAAATAAATTTTACACTAATATTTGTATTTTTTTTTGTTTATTTGCCAAAAGTGTATTTGTTTTCTTTGTGTTATATGTCCAAATAAAGTTTTTTTTCTATTCTATTCACTCTCCGAAAACGGCGCTCTCTTCCTCTTGTTTATAAAACCGATATTGGGCAAAAAAAGGTAAAAAGATGCGATTTTTATATGGGAGTCCCCTTGAATGTCTTTTGATTTAAATTTTATTATTTATTTATTATTAAATTTTACAAATATTACTGAGTATTTTGTGAATATTTCAAGTGTCTACCTGTTCCAATTATTGATATCGATCAAGAAAGGGCAAACAAAATCGCGCTTCTTGTAGGCATGGGAGCCCCCCTTAAATATGTATTGTATTGAGTTCGTTGAATATGTTTAGTTTGTTAAAGCGGCAACAGAAATAAATAATTGAATGTGAAAATTTCAGCTGTCTTGCTATCGCGGTTCTTGAGATACAGCCTGATGACATACAGACGGACGGACGGACACTGAAGTCTTAGTAATAGGGTTCCGTTACTACCCTTTGGGTACGGAACCTTAAAAAAGCTGCCTTAGCTTCCTTAGCACTTCCAGCCTAGCTTAGCCAATCATATACCTAGTCATTTATGGTGAAGGTTATGGTCGCCGCTTAAAATGTAAAGTTATGTCATTGTTATCCTATACACAGTGTTGTTTAAACTGGTAGTCCTATGTTTTGACTAACAACATTTCATATAATTTCACTTTGTCTCATTTCTGTTCGTCTAAAATCAGTAGATACCTATCGATAATTAGAAATAATTGAAAAAGTTGCGCAGGGTGTCTTTCATAACGGAGATATTAAAAATTCAATAACAATGGTAAGAATGTTTATTATATTATAGTTTCTGTATTATGCTATAACCAAGTATTGCATTATTTTATTCCTAATACAAAATATGGGTTTCCCTTGTTATATTTTTATAAATAACGTTAATAACAAGGTGGTTAGTTTTCTAACCACCGTGACTATAGTAGGTTTTGTTTTATTTATTTCAAGTACTTATTTACAGCATACTGCGACGCTGAATGATACTGAAATTTAAGATATTTATAGAGAAAATATCCCCACAGGTAGAGAAACTGTGTGTAGTGTGGAATCATAGGAAGAATACAATGAGGGACCGAAACCTAAGACGGTGCTTAGCGATTTACCCCCACAGCAGCCACGGTTCTAAGAGTAAAATTGATAAGAGAATTTGCCAGCATTTCAGATAAATACATACCTACTATGAGCGCCTCCGCGTCCCTAAACCAAACACGGTTGGGAACCAAAGTGGAAAAAAGGCTACAGAATGGAAGAACAGAGTTAGTCCATAGGAGATGGAGGTATAAATGGCAGCATCACATTTTGTTCGTGTATTGGACTGCACTGTCACAAACTCCTTTTTATTATATAGAGAACTCGAGAAGGAAGACCATCCTGAGTGGGATATATTAGATACAAATTACTTTCGCAGAAGTCTGTATCAAGAAATCTTAGCACTAGCTCAAGCAAATAAACTCAACCCCAGCTCCAAACGTTCCCTGAACAGCTATGCGTCTTCACCATTGCCAGTCTTGATAAAACGTCATAAGCCAACAGTACCTATAGAATTGCGAATGGAGAAGAATATGCATCAGCCAGAGCGAACTACTTCACGAAGATATGCCAAATGCAGCGCTAAAAAGATCCAGCACGAACTATAATATGGAAATGCAAGACATGTTAAGTCCTTCTTTGTATACGCAAAGATAAAACAAGCTTTTTAGATTATCATAAAAATAATAATTTATATTTATGTTACGTATACCTTACGAACAGTCTCATACTTTGTTTTGGTTATTGTTCGTGCTTAGCGTCATGGTGGTTAGTATACTGACCACCTATTTCCTCAGAAGCCTTATGTAGGATTTCGGAAAAATATTGTTACGGACTGGCCGCAAGGCGGCCAGCCTCCTTATTTATTACTTTTTTCTTTTTCAATTTTAAATATTCTCGTTCATCTTCTGATATAAAATTCTGTCTGTTGCTTTGCTAGCGGTCGTGCGCGGTGTGTTATTTCTTATTTTTATATTATATTTTTATTATTTTCCTTTGAGCCCGGTTTCCTTTCTTTTTCCCTTCTATTCCTAACAAATATTTTTTTTCTGTATTACTAAACAATAATAAACCCAAATATGTGTTTGTTTTATTTATAAAGTAAATAGATAAAAAGTGTGCCTGAAAGAGTTAATAAAATATTATACTAAACGTTTTTAGATGAAATAAAAATTATATGAAACGTTATTCCACAAAACATTTAGGATAAACAAACTTACTCTAGTCACAATGACTTTGCACTTTTTGCTTAATCATGCTAAATATGATGCAACATTTCGTTGGTAAACCACGTTATACTCGTATATCCGTACTGAATGACATATCACTTTTTGTTAGTATCTACTCATTTGTAATTTTTTTTATTACGAGTATGTAGCAGTACCTAAGTGCTTTCGTTTTTTCCGATGATATCCACCTCCTACAGTTGACTGGCTCGGTGGTTCAATTGGTAGTGACTCCAACCTTCTGAACTAAGGTTCGATCTCCATCCGGGACAAACGTTTCTGTGATGAACACTTGTGTTTGTTCTGTGTCTGGGTCTGACAGTTGAGTTCATCTAGCATAATGAGACAGGAGTGGCCTATAAATCATTTTCCATAGTACTCGAATAGGATGAGATTTTATGAAATTGTAACTTCGTCGGGTTGTCATCAAGGACGATAATAGAAGGCAAAGCTTTACTTTCAAACTATTTTTTTTTGTACCACTAGCAATTAATAAGTTGATATCAACACCAGCCAGTCCCTAGATTGGACCAACTCATATGACCTCTGGCTTAGATAGAGAACAGTAAAACATTTTTGCCCAGCAGTGGGAGACCAATCTTAATAAATTAAAGTAGGTAAGTTAGCAATCCCAAAACTAGCCAGTGTTTTTAGCCCAGCAATGGGACAGCATAGGCTGAAAATAGAAGAAAGAGACATAATATATAGCCACCAGACACTACAGGCCCCAATTCGCCCCATTTTCATTTTAACATTTGAAATACAAAAATAACAAAAAATGTGCAAGTCATATTTTAATAAATCATATTATCACATACTTACATGTTTTGTCCAATCTTAAGAGTATATTGTATACTTGATTATATTGTCATAGTGACTTGTTTATTATGCGAGTAAATGGCATCTATACTTATAATAAATCTATAGAGAAGTCAATTCTGTACATTAACACGTTGACCGCCATGCCGGTCACCGGTGACCGGCAAACAATAGTTTTTCTATTGTGTCTAGTTTCTCGGCAGTCAAAGACTTAAATATATTTTCAAAATTATCAGGGGGTGATTAGTGATCGATACTGATGCCAAAAATGCAATCAGTAAAATTTTTGTCTGTCTGTATGTTCGTTATAGAAAAAAAAACTACTGGACGGATTTTAACAAAACTTGGTACGAATATTCTTCATACTCTTGGGCAGGTTATAGTATAGTTTTCATTACGCTACAATCAATAGGAGCAGAGCAGTGACGGGAAGTGTGTGGGAAACGGGAGAATTTTTTATCTGCATGTTTGATCGCGCATCACGCGAAAACTAATGCATAAAACTAAATGCGGTTTTCAGCAATGTATTTATTGCTAGAGGTCTAATTTAAAATGTAGGTACCATTTTATGGAAGTCTGTTATTTTTGAAACCCGATATCCACGCGTGCGACGCCGCCGGCACAGCTATAGTATTTTAATAATTCATATTATCACATACCTATATTTTCTGTCCAATCTTAAGAGTCTTGATTATATTGTCATAGTGACTTGTTTTTTATGCGATTAAACAGCATTGATAATGCTCTCCGTTACAAGCGTTATACCTAAGCGTTAGCCTTCCTATCGAATATTATGAATACCTAGGACATATTAATGCGAAAATTCTAGAAAGGTTTTAACAAACATCGAAAATATTTTATTGTATTTACTAATTTATAGTAAGATAAAATCAGTATACTGTGAACGATGACAACCCAAAATTGGTTTTATAATGGTCGAGATGCGATTGTTTAAAGCCAATAATAATATCCTCCCTCTTACAAAAAAAACAGACTCATTTATGTAAGTTGTAACACGTGTGGTGAATATGGCGTCATATTACATATCTGATCTCTGTCTAATCAAGAACATAATAACTTAATTTAGTTAAAACACACACAAAATGAAATTCTAGATATTGCAACATTATTTGTATTCAGTACATAAGCATATTTATAACGAAAAGCTAAAGCAGTCCAAATCTTTAAAGAAGTGGCCATACGTATGGCGGTCTGCTAGCGATGTACTTCTTAATTCCGGGGAAGGAATGCACTTTGTCCCAAAGGGATTTGACCGTTGGATATTGTGTGAAGTTCACTTCTTCTTCCAGGAATAAGTTAGCAGACTCCATGATTCCGATAAGGACGAAGTCAGCCCAACTCAACTGAAAAAGTATTGGAAAGTTTTTGAAAGAGACAATTTTTATTAAACCTCCAGAATTCGTGTTCCCCGATATAAGTAATCTTAAGATTTTCAAGGGTGTATCGGTTTTGTTGGATAAATGCACTAAAGTAAGCTTTAACACCGCTTAACATCTTTTTTTTTTTAATAGTGGCTCGACATAATGGCTTCCCTACGCCTGATGGAAAGCGAGAGGAAAGCCCAAGTCGCTGTGACAACGGGCAAGTAACCGATCAGTTACCTGTCAGTTGCCACCGCCATGCCGGCCCAACTCTAACCCCCCACGAGCTCCGGAAGCCCTACTCACCAGCAGAAACACGACCCAGAGGTCATTTGACTGCGGTATTCTATAGGGTGGAGGTCCTTCCCCGGACGGGCGGCTCAATTCGAGCGAAGAGTCGCTATGCCCTACCTCTCTTAAAACACATCTATTGAGTTGTGGCACAGGTTGTGGTCAATCGTTAATTCATTCGTTTAAAAACCACGTATTATTTGACAAAAAGGATTCTATGAAAAAGTTTACTGAATAAATAACCTTTCCTCCAAAGTATCCGCCGTTGGCCTTGAGTTCCTTTTCAAACCTCGAGAAGTAGTAATCGATATATTCCTCAAATATAGTCTGCTTAATCGCCTGCTTCTCGAGTAGGTCTGTTTCTTTTACGAATCTCACGACATCTGGAAATTAGTTGGAGAGAGAGATATAATCGAGTCTGAAACGGTTCGTCAACAGTCCATTACTCCATGAGCGTTTGACCAACAGAATCATTGGCCCATTAGCTTTTCGCCCAAAAGACATTTGAGCCATGAACTATCCGCCAAAGGAACGGTTCGTCAGTGAACGTTTGACGAACAGAATCTTTGGCCATTACACATAGCTAAAGTATCATCATATCTTAGGCTAGAATTAGGATGCATTTCAACAAGTGTTGTTAGGCAAAGTTAACGAAAATTGATTAATGACATTGTTTTGGGAGCAGAGATGATGTTATTTGAGCAATATCATCAGTGTTTTGTTAGCTTAGTTTCGCATAGCCCCGTTTCTGAAACACTTTGTAATCTGTTAGGGGCAATTCGGTTATGTAAATCAAAATTAACCTTACTCGAATAAAAGCTTTATATAATTAATCTTTATTGCACATAAATTTTGTACAAAAGGCTCTACCAGTCAACCATTGGGCTAAGTAGAAAAAGTAAGAAGGTAGTGCGCTACAAACAAATAGGTTTACTTAGAGACTTTTAGGAAGTTTTTAGCTTTAGTGCCCAGATACACAAGAAAATCAAAAATCAAGTTTTGTATAACTTCTTCTTTATTTGACACATTTTCGAATCGCGATGGATACAAATTTCCATGAATTTTGGTATAATTGCTCACAGTATTTTTATGCTTTGGCATGATCGTAATTCGGTCGGGTGGGAAAGATCGTAGAAATATTCTTAGCCATCCAACTTAGAATATTAATCCAAGGTTTCCAAGAAGCCTGTGTCGAGAGTAATCAATCTTCGATAGAGACTTGGCCAAAATTAGTCTAGAAGTACTAATTGAACTGTTATTATTCGGTTCATGTCTGACTTGCATGTGTATAGGTTCTTATTTGATGTTACTAAGTACATATAACTTTTTTATACCCTCGAAGTAGGATCAGTAAGTCAACTTGATATATAGCTACATGGTTAGCTACCTTGTACTACTATATAGCTGTAAAACCTCTTTCCTATACATGTTTCATTCTGGTGCAATAAGAGTATCTATCTATCTATAGAGGTAATAGCACTAAAATAAATTAATCAACTTATTTATTAATCTACTTACGGGCCCAAAAATCGAAGATATTGAACACTGCTGCGTCCAAAACAGCTTGCTGCCAAGGATCGGAAGGCAGCAGGTTAGTTTGGCTCGCCAAATAACGGGCAATGGCCAATGATTGGTTCAGGACTCGACCATTTTCTTCATACAATGGCAGCTGGCCATATGGAAGAGCTGGTAAAGTGAAAGAGAATTTGTATTCTAAACTTTTTACTACCTAGGTATGTAAACAGCTTAAAACTATATATAGCAGCTTGCAAATGAATAAGTTTTGATGAGCTTTAGAAAATAACGGAAGATAATATAGAAAATAGTGAAATTATGCGACTCCTCTTTTACGGACAATTAATTAATTGGATAAAAGTTTTAAAGGATTGGGGAGGTGAATTTTATAATGAGTGTTTTCTTGGATAAGAAGAAAGTCGTGAAATTTTGTGGCACCTATTTTATAAACAAATTAAATCTCTAGTAAAGTGTTTAAAATAAATTGATGGCTTTTAAACTTCAGACATTGTATAGGACTCGTCCTCATCATTAATCTAAAATGAACAGTAATAGGTATAGATGAAGATACCATTACAAAAACAAGAAAATTTTACTTACAATCTTTAACACCCTTTATAGGCCAACTCTGGAAATCATATCTGACATCTTCGAATTTAACACCGCTATAATGCAGAATGTACCTAATCGGCTCAGCTAAACCATTTAAATTAAAATACTGCAATTTCCTAGCCATTTTAAATCGAAGTGCGCAACAATAAAATAGACTGACAATAACTGATTGAATGAAATTATTTTTAACCAACTTTCACGGATCCGAGATGGAAATTATGTTTACAAAAATATGCAAGAGATAACCTATAGATTAAAAGTTATCAAAAGCTCATTGGCCGAAACTTATGTTGTAAACAAAAATAAGACTTAAGTATTAAAAATTATTTTTAAAAAAAAAATTAAACCGACTTCAAAAAAAAACACATCGACCAAAACTAAAAAGCGATAAATAACGTAAGTAATTCTATCCTTAACACGTTGACCGCCATGCCGGTCACCGGTGACCGGCAAACAATAGTTTTTCTATTGTGTCTAGTTTCTCGGCAGTCAAAGACTTAATACATAATTATTTAAATATTACAATTATCACTTATTTTTGAAGTCGGTGCCAGCCTCTCGGTACCTAACGTAGACTGTTGTTGTATGACGCCCGCGGGCAGCAAATCCACACGACAATATATATTTATTTGTTTGGCTGGCACCGACTTCAAAAATAAGTGATAATTGTAATATTTAAATAATTATGTATTAAGTCTTTGACTGCCGAGAAACTAGACACAATAGAAAAACTATTGTTTGCCGGTCACCGGTGACCGGCATGGCGGTCAACGTGTTAAGGATAGAATTACTTACGTTATTTATCGCTTTTTAGTTTTGGTCGATGTGTTTTTTTTTGAAGTCGGTTTAATTTTTTTTTTTTAAATAATTTTATTTCTCTATTTTTAGTTGCGTTAATGTGCTGTGACCTTGTGACCTTGAATAAAGGTTAATTAATGTCCTTAAGAGTTTTACTTATGAATGAAAAATTTTGCTTTAAGTCAAATGAAGACTTTGCGATCTAGAATCAAGCATATCACTTACCAAATCACCTGCCCTATTAGCCCTGCATAAGTACATACTACTACCTAGTTTAATATAGACCAATGTCAGTACTGTCCCCTAACTCCTAACCGTTAAGGAGTTCTGTGGCTTCATCATCAGCACCAGATGTTGACGCCCGGATGCATATACCTGAGTAAAATATGATTACGTAACAAAAACACCATATGAGCATACAATTTTCGGTTGATGCCCTCAATTTCTCCAGGATCCCATCATCAGATCCTGACTTGGTGATAATGGGACCGCCTCGGAAGTGTCTTCTATCTAACTGTCGAAAAATTTTTGAAATCCATTCATAATTGACGGAGATATCGGTGAACAAACATAAAAAAAAAAAAAAAAAAAAATATTATACATACAGACGAATTGAGAACCTCCTCCTTTTTTCGAAGTCGGTTAAAAATGCATGTGCATTTTAATAATGTCTAGAAACCAGTAACACAACTACGAGATAATTTTAATTTATAGTTATAATTACTAATCACATTGATTATTTGGTAATCATAGCAATAGTAGAAATAAAAAAAATCTTAAGGGCTCCCTTACCGAGTTAGATGTTATGGTCTAATTACTTCTAAGTTGACTGTGTGAACTAATTTATTTAGGCTTTATTCCACAAAATGACACAAAAGATAAACTTAATGCTGGGAGTATAAGAAAATGCAAGAAAATGTAAAAGTTGACTGCTCTACCAGTCAACCTGTAGATGATGTAGAGAGCAAATTTATATGTGTGATGTAATTTTGATGATAGGGATGATGACATCAATTTGAAATATTCGGTGTGTAAATATTTTTCGCTATTTATTGTGTGTAGATCGACTTAAATAACCTACGTGCTATATATCTGAATATCCAATGCTACATGACCTATACGACTAAACCTACTATTTCATAAAGATTCAAAAAAACCTTTGCGTTCCATTACAAATTAAATTAAATTAACGGAGCTCAAAAAGTACACAATATACAACAACAAATAATAAATATAAAACTTGCCATTGAGTCCATGGATTAGGTCCAAATTTGAAAAATGTTTCACTGTTATTTCGTAGACTGCGCGTGTAGGTCATAGGTCTGTTGAGAATCGTCTGGGTCGACCTGGAGTCGGACATTCGGTCATTATCGTGTTCGTTATACTTTTATCTGGGGTTCTTGAAGAATAGACATTGTTTTTGTATACGTAAATGTACCTTTCTTTACTATTTTGTCTTTCTTTATTCTTTTGTATATTTTCGCTCCAAACCGCCCTCACCTGCCCGTGAGTTCACTGTCGCTTTGAAAATCTGAAGATAATATTTGTCTAGCAAAGAGTTCTACTATAGCTTAGTCATTCGCACTATGAATGACGTATTTTTAGACCTCATCGTTCATCAATTTACGATGAACCAATCACCTAAACATACTTTACTGCCCAGTTTTACTTGCGTTAGGGACGCCCAACACGTTCATTTATGTTTGGTAATCTACAAGAAGGGCTATTCTGGGACTAACCACTCAGTTGTGGTTCTTGTGATTGTAATTGTGATTCTCTGGATTTAAAGAACTACCAATTTCAGTATCGTAGTTGGGAAGATGTAGAGTCATGGACATAGCTCAGAGAATTAGCATGCTGAAGTGGCAGTCAGAAGATCACATAGCAAGAAGAACCGTCTATAGATGTCCGATATAGCTGAAAAGTTTTTAGTTGGAAACCTGTCAATAAGAAACGTAGCATGGGACTCTCTCCAGCGTGGTACATTAACGATCGTGACATAAAAAAGAAGACGCAGGATCGGGCTGGACGTGGGCAGCTTGCAACCGGCCATTCTGAAAGTCTTTGGGAGAGAGTTATATATCCTGCAGCCAGGAACTCCTACGGCTGAATATGATAATAATGAAAAAAGTTACACGATAATAATCAACAGAATAATGGTTATATGCAAGAGGCGGCAGACGAGCAAATGTGATGCCTGACGGTATGCAGTCAACACCGCCCATGGACACCCACTCAATCGGCAACTCAAATTGAGTTCTGAGATCGGTGCCGGCCTTTTAAATAAGAATACGCTCGTTTCTTGAAGGTCGTAGCTGTTCGGAAAGACTGTTGCAGAAAATTGGTTCCACAAAGACCACGCGCGAGGCGCGCAGGTGAGGATCGAAGCCAATTCCTATGGTTCAAAAAATAGGAGTAACTACCAAATCAGTCACCGCAACAGTCTACGAGTCAGTCAATATACGAGTAACAGTAGAAGACATACACACACACAAGGTTGCTTGATGGAGTTCTTGCAATATGTAAACATTGGTTCGGAATTCTGTCCAATTATTCTTTCCTAGCATTCTATGTGCGGAATTATACCACTAGCTTAGCGGTGAAGGAAAACATCGTGAGGAAACCTGCACATCCAGTTTAATTCTGTATGTGTAACCATGATCCCAATTTGTCTGGTTCCCCTTTCTGAGGGTTACGAAGGTCAGATGGCAGTCGCTTCAATGTAATAACCAGACTCGCTAAATCTAGGATCATGGTCAAAGCGGAACCTGGGCCTAGAGGCACAAACCGGGACAACGCTAAGAGGATGATGATATTCTTTCCTAGCATTACAACGCGTGTCATATTAACCAGAATCGGACCCTCGGGGAGAACAATTCATTAACAAGCAGGTGGACGGAGCAATTACTTAGGGGAAGTATTAAGAAAGGCGTGTAAACGGAACCTTTTACGGGCAACACTTAGAGGTCGCGGTGGAAAAGAGTTTCCTTGTAGGGCGCTACTGCAAGCTGGTAAGTCTTACAAAATAAATTCTTATGTCAAATGCTAGCATAAATACTTAGCAAATTCATATAGAATGCGGCCTAAGCAACTGTGCACTGTGGTTCTCAACCACTGATGCAATATAGGTCCTGATGTCCACTTCGACATTAAAATTTAAAAGTGGACATGGCCTATTACTTATTAGCGTACAGCTATGTTATCAATTACTTTGAAGAACCATAAGTTTTAAAACGCCAAGGTGGTAACAACATGACTTTGCTAAGATTTTTCATCTTAACTAATATTATAAAGCTGAAGAGTTTGTTTGTTTGTTTGAACGCGCTAATCTCAGGAACTACTGGTCCGAATTGAAAAAATATTTTTGTCTTGAATAGACCATTTATCGAGGAAGGCTTTAGGCTATATAACATAACGCTGCGACTATTAGGAGCGCAGAAATAATGGAAAATGTAAAAAAAACGGGGAAAAAATAACTATTCCACGCGGACGAAGTCGCGAGCACAGCTAGTCAAAGATAAATGCTTTTTAATCCCCAACGATAAAAAGGGGGGTGTTATTACACTACTAACTCTACGTAAGTCTCTTTTACTTTTTACTGAGATCTAGTGCAAGATAGTTAAACTACGTATAAAAAGACAAGGTATGCATGCACTTATGTTTCATTTCACCAAATCACTTACACTGCGCCCTCGCCTCGATTTAGTTGCGGCGACGACACAGCGACCCCAGTAATGTACGACGTAGTTTGGAGCCTAAGGAAACACTTTATTACGGCAGCGGGAATGCGTGTTCGCGTACACCGTTCTTTAAGACTTATACACAATGTGTACAGATAGTAGAATATTAGATAGCATAAGCATCTACTTAGATATCTAGACTTATGGCCGTATTCACAAACGTTGCATGCATCGCGCGAACGCACAGGTATCGAAATACCTATAGAATTTTGGACACAATGCGTCCGCGCATCGCATAGTAAGTTACTTTGTGAATACCGCCGTTAGTGATCCAAACGTATAGAATCTATCAACGTTCACTTGTGCGTTCAAATTTGACAATAAACTAATCTTACGTTTTGCGCAACGATAAATTTTTTACAATCATAAGCGCCGAAAGCTTACATTCAAAATAAATGTTTAGGTAATTGTAGTACGATATGGATTGATGAATTAATAAGATAAGACATAGATACGTTTCGGATTAGAATGGTACCTACTATTTCGCTATGCCCTACCTCTCTCTTTTTTAATTTCTAAATTACCATTTTTTTCAGTTTCAATGTGACACAGCCCTTACCCGTTTCTGTAGCTAGTTTGTTTATTTTACACGAACTATTGCACCTACATTCTCCTGAACGTCGGGAGACTAATTTGAGTTATTAAGACAGATTCTTGAAAGAATGTTGTTCTTGCAGTTGTTCGTTTAAAGTTCTAGAGATTTTATTTTTGTAATATTTTCTACTAAAATAGTGTAAGTTGTATCGTGTACAAAAGGTATATCTGTGTGCGATAGAATTCATGATTTGTGGAACATAAGTTCGGCGTGCACGTCAAATAGAAACACATTCAGAGCCATTTAGATCCAATACGCGTTTTGTAAGGGATGTTAGAGAGCGACCTATCATCTTTTCGCTCCAAGCTACCCTCATCTGCTTAGTAACAAAGGAGGCTCTGGCAACCGACTGGTGGCGGTAAACTCAATATGATAGAATGCGTAGCTAAATACTACAGGCCGATGACGGGCAGCAGCGTCACGAGAGCGATAAGCTACGCCCTGCGATCGCCAATCCGCCGGCACAGCGTAGCGATAATGAGTAAAGCCTCTAAATGTTTTCCCAAAGTAGCGAACGACTGGAGAGGCCTATATGTCTAGCAGTGGATTGCGATAGGATGATGATGATGATAATGGACATTCGATTGTACAATTAGGCGGTCTTAAAGACAGCCTTAGGGTACAGGGTATTTTTTTATTTTATAAGAAGAGCTTTCAGGAATACCTCACTCCACCTGATGGTAAGCGGTCGTGAGGTCCAAAAGTTAGGTCGACAGGCACAATAGAGCAAACCCATTGCGTCTAATTAATAAGAAATATGTGAAAGGATAAAAATAATGGTATGTATGCGTTAAATCCCGAACGTTTCACGACATTAATTTCTGTTTATGGATATAGTCATGTAACCAAATGGCACATATCAATATGATTACCAAGTCCTTAGTCAAAGCCGCGCCATTTAGAAGCCATTCATGTCTGAATAGTTTTCTAATTATTCAAGGGCTAATTGACCTTAAACCAATATTGATTCGACGGTAAGCCCCCGCATCAACTACCCTTATCTGGTAATTAAGGGCTTGTAGTTCAACTTGCCACGTGTATGTAGGTGTATGTATATGTTCGTGTACTATTAGGGACTAAGGGGAATTCATTATGTTAGATATACTCGTATTCCATCTTGTAGTGGAGTACTTGTGATTAATACGAGTATTGATATTACTAAGCTAACTTCTCCGTGCGGTGATGGTATTATAATACAAATCACTGATCCATCTATTTCCGTAGATAGATACATATTTATTGCCCAAAAGTAAACATTTATAGGATATAAAAATGTCCAGATGTTCGCCACTTAGGGCAAAAATCTGGAGGATATACCCATAATCGCCAGGCTCTGGGCAGGGTTGGGGCGCAGGGCGTAGCTTCTCGCTCCGGTGATGTTGCTGCCCGTCATCGGTTTGTGTATTTAGTTACTAGGCTATTATGGCTAAAAATTGTAATAAGTCCGTCTTTTAGCTTATTCAAAAATAAAAGATACCTATTTTTATAGTTGTAAATCAAACTAAAAATCACAAAGTTATAGCCCGTTGAAATTACGCGTGACGTCACTCGGTGAGGAATTTTTACATAACCGAGTGACGTCAAAGACTCCCACTCCTAACTTTTGATGACTTCTATCTTTGTTATTTTTTATTTGAATTTTAATAAGGAAATATACGTGTCCAATACATTTTTATGATCTGAAATACGGACTAAATATAATGTAATTACCTATTTTGACCCCCAAAACATCCCTATTGTGATGGTTATACCGCCACCAGTCGGTTGCCAGCGGCTCGTTTGTTATTCGGTAAGATGCAGCTTGGCTTGGAGCGAAATGATGATAGGCCGCTCACTTACATCCTCTTTTTTCTTCGCTTTCCATCATCCATGGGGGAATGACACTATGCTCAGCCACTGTAAAAAAAATTGACCTGACTGCCATTTAGTAGATAGGCAATACTGTTACTAGATCTCACATCGAACCTGACCGAAATCCCAATCACCTTCGGAGCCAATAATCGGCACAATCGCCTTTATTTATGGCACCCATAACATGGGAATGGCCCCGAAAGGTCCCAACTCTGGAACAATTTATTGTGGAGCCAGTTGTGGTATTTTGTTATTGTAATTAAGTACAGAACGATGTTTTCGTCACTGGATTAATAATGGCTCTCGTTATGGCGAAGGGAATTCCATGGGAATTAGTTGTGTCCCTTAATGTGGAGATTAAGGCTAGTTGGTGTTTCTTATCCTATTAATAAGGATAAAAGCTTGTATTTTCATTTGTTCGGTGCTCAATCACTCAAAATAATGGTAGTTAAAAAATTACGATTGCGTTTCTGCCTTATTTCCCCTTTTCTCTTGTATTAAATTCTCAATTTACTATTCATTCTGGAATTTTTGAGAACTGCACTGTAAAGGAAATATAGAAAAAAAGAAAGATACAGTACGCCTAGGATCGCGGTCGTTGGCGTTCTCTGAGGGAAGCCACGTTCAGCTTCTCTGCACATCACTAAACCCAGGACAGACCATCGTACTACTTCATAAGTTGTGACTTCAGATCTATGATGCTGCCGAGAACACCGGACAGTTTAGCTGATCCCATGCACAGCACACCGTCTTCCTCCCTGTGGCAGATGATGAAGGCACGAAGCAAATACTCCGTGGATGAAGGTATGGAATGGTTATCCTTGAAATAAAATTTAAATCGCAGTCAATAAGTGAACTACATATTTTTATACTCAACTGACACAAAACTTTCAATAAGACATTAATTTGTAAACTTACGAGTACCTATCAAACATAAAGGAAGCTATTAGCAAAACCATTTTCGCACATCAAGTGCTAAAACAAAATGCACGCAAAGATCCCATCTTGAAATCCTCAGCAAAAAACCTTCTAAGTTCTTCTACTTCTAAAGATACCTTTACGCGAAGCCAAAATCACTTTCATCTAAAGCGATCAAATATGCACCCTAAGCTTCCCTATCTTACACCATCTATTTCCCTTTTCCTTTTATCCACGTTTCTTCCATCCCACCACTTCAAAATCGCTTGCTACTTCATCCATTGCCGTCTCTGAAGTTGCTTTCTGGAAACAGTTGCTTGAGTGAGCGTCGATGGTTTCTAGAAATGGGATTCCAGTCGTTAATATTTTTCGTAGGGCTGCGACGTACATGATGTTATCGATAATGTTCCTTCAACCGCAAGCTTGGCGGGGTGACAGAATTCTTGTTGAAAGGCTGCGGCAGCAAAATTCCATTGTCTGATGCGTATGGTCAGTAGTATGAAAGGGGTGCGTTGTGATGACGCGTGTATTTTTGCGGGGGCTTACGCTTTGTGCGTCCGTCGGCGTTAATGTTGCGTATTCAAAGTGAATTCGGGAGGGTTGACTGAGCGAATTGTCAATGATATATTGTTGCTTACGTTGAGAGATTTGGTATGATTCTTAAATAAGTGGTTTATAATCAAAAATGGAAGTTTTAAGCTATAATTTCCACATAAATTCCACATTTCTACATTTGTAGATATACAGAACCAATTAAACATAATAACGAGAGCTTGAATCTGCTGAAAGACGTAGCAGGATATTCCACGACCAAATAAGAAGTGTCTTAAAAAGGTAAAACACTTAGTACCCTAAACCGACGAGCATGTATGAAGAGATTAACGAGTTAACGAAGAATGACGAAGCAAAAGTTGTGTGCCAGGATCGTAGTAAATGGAAGGACGAAGGTCTTTGCCTACCCCTCTGGGAGAAAGGCGTGGCGTTATGTTTGTGTGTATGTTAAGTAAGTACAAAAAGCGACCCTACAAATTTCTCAAGGGCCAGCATTGCATCTTTCACTACCTGGTGTTGTGGTGTATGTAGGCTGCACTTACCATAAGGTTACCTTCAAGCCTCTGTCGAAACTAAATATTTGAAGACCTAGGTATGTGAACCTACCTGAGCGCTTGTAGCGGACCATTCAGGTTTAATGGGTATCCCCCGCTAAATGGTGATTTACGTACAATTACTAACTCGACAAGCTCTATATTCTAGAGCCTGTCTAGAGTCTAGATGTAATAAGCACTCGTATATCATTGTAAATGACCGTAAGGCGACATTATGCGCACCATTTCATCAGGATGATTTACTAGTGGATGCACTTCGGAGTAAGTAATGCACTGTTATTGTGGACGATGATAAGGTTATATTGTAATACTGATAACATTTCCAATTGCCTTCTGAACAAAGGGTCGAGGGATAGATCCCCATCCAGGACAAATATTCATGTAATGATCATTTTTTGTTCTATGACCTTCCATAATTCCGATTTCTGTAGTCAAAATTATCTTCAATCGAATAGGGTTTTTAAAAAACACTTATCTACAAATCGTCAAAACTACAAACTACGACCAGTTCGGAAAGCAGCATTCTACCTAAAAGATGAGAAGAACGTCAAACATATTGACTGTTTAAAAAAAATTAGTCTAAATTACCTCCTTTTTAATTACAAAACGAAAATAATGAAAGTTTTGTATAAAAGCGATTTTAGATTCTTAAGTTAGTATAGAAGGTCTATGTAGTACTATTTTTGTGCTACAAAAAACATTCCTTAAACTTTTCAACGCGTCGTCTAAAACAAGGATACTTTAGCACGAGTAAAATAAAACTCACATAAGCCTTTAAAAAGTTAAAGCATGTTTCTTAAGGAAGTTCTCCAGAGGCATTGGACTTGGAACCCAAAGGCATAAGGTGCATTTTTCGAGAACTTTCTATGTAATGCATCTTGGTACAAGATTAAGTTGTAAATTTGATTTTAATTCCAACAATACTCGTATTAAGAATGCAAGAGTGAGTTAATTTGCTTACTATCTACATACAACATCAACAGCTTATACTTATCTCCTGGTTATCAGTAATGTAAGGGAGCCATCTATCATCTATTCGATCCCTTACCTGCCAGTGGTGCAACCTGCCGAATAACAAACAATTCTGGCAACTGACTGGTGGCGATAGGTATAACAATTGACAATTGTATACTTTGCCTTTTGTTTCTGTTACAGTTATTACAGTTCTGAGTAAATATGCAATAAGGAGTATATCTAGGTATCTAACACTCTTCTGTCAACGCTTAAACTAAGTACCCAATCAGTCAAAATGGTCTACGAAAAATTGTCAAACATAATTCAAGCCTCACCAGAAAAACTCCCACATTACTGTTATGTATTACGTTACGTTTCATACGTAATGCTTTGTAGTAACAACAAGCCAAGAGCTATTACTTCAGCTAATGTTCTCCGGAATATGGTATTTTGTGCGAAAAACTCACAGAAAGTAAGTATACCAGTCATATTTACGATGCGAAAGGAACAGGAAAATTTTATTATAAGTCCTAATTGGGCATCACAATATAAAATACACTTAATTATAATAAACGATGTGCCACAAAATATTTACTTAATAATACTTAAAAATAAATAAATAGGCCCAAGAAGTGCCACGCTGGGCCACATATTATATCGCCATCTAACCCCAAACTACGCCGAACCTTGTACTATGGGTGCTAGACATCTGATAAACTTATTTAGATACGTTTTTTGTAAATAAATAAATATTATACATAGTAAACACCCACACTCAGACCAATACACACAGACATGTTCATGCAAATGTTTGTAGATACTGTGTGGGGATCGAACCCAAGACCCTTAGCTCAGAAACAACAATTATACAAATATCCAGTCACCACCCCTGAGATGCTGCTGGTCAGTAGAGAACCTCGACTCCAAACATGATACTACTTATTACAAACACATTTTGTAAAAATCCGATGAATTTGGTATAGAATGGTATAGTTACGTTAATACTACTTAACTGTAGTTGCTACTTAATGTTTTACTAGAAAATTATTATTTGCTTTCCCTTTTTTTAAAAGAAGAAAACAACCAAAATATCCCCGTACCACAAAAATAAACGCCCGCGCTAATAACTTTACAGCTTGTTAATTAGAACACATTAAAATAATACGAATCTGCTAGGCGCAGCTGTGTGTGGGAGTCGGAAATTTAAGCATTCTGGAATTTTGGTTGAACTAAATTGGGCCCTGGTGTGACTGTGGAGTAATAAAGACCACCAGCTTATAATAAGTCCGCCTATATTTTACAATACAACTGCAATACTTTTTTCTGTAAATGTTTTTCTTTTTTTTTCTATTTTTATGCAATCATAATGGCTATTATCGCATACATAATAACATAGGAACTTCAACAGTTTTTGAAATAAATTTTACCTAGAGTTTAATTGTTGTTACAGGCATTTAAACCGTTTTAACATTTACTTGTCGTTGGCAACTGCTGTAAGTAAAGTTAATGGCTATCAACGTCATAAGTACGAAAATACAAGTAATACGAATGACAATAAAATGACTTTTTAGAAAAAAAATAAACGGACTTCAAAAAAAAACACAAACGACCAAAACTTTAATTTTACAAAAACTGTACCTTCATAACTAAAAAGCGATAAATAACATAAGTAATTATCTCCTTAATACATATTATTATATATAACTATAATTATTTAAATATTTACAAGTATCACTTATAGGTGCAACATAAGTCAAACAAAAAAATAAATGTAACAATAAAATACTACATTGTTTTTTTTATTAAAAGAATACACTTCTGCAACTTGATTACAAAAAAAAACAAAATGAATTGCTAATAATTCACTTTCCGACTGAAAAAGCAACTTTTCAACCGATTTATTTACCCAATAAAAGATTTATACCCAACTCGACATAAAGGGTTGAAATAATTCGACCACATTTCTCTCTCGCACAGCTGGGCCAAGGCACCACAGACCCTATATATTTTAAAGCGACCAACTGGACTATGCATTTTAATTAAATATGCGTAAGGGTAAGGGTCACTGTCATCGCCACATGTGCCAAGTCCTTGATTAGGATTTTGTGTAAATAAATGCGAAATACATTAGCAGGGTTGCTGGTATTGTCTCCGAAACGAAGGTTTAGGCTGAATGTCCACTGAAGGAACAGCGACCGGCAAGGGCTTTATAAGGAAAAATATTACTAATCATTTTAATTTTATCTGTATGATAATATAGTTCAGCCAGTACTTTGCTCAGGGAGCTATGGAAAGGGCTATGCTCGGCGTTTCTCTGCGGAATCGGATCCGAAATCTGACAGAGAAGCAAGGTTGTCGGCTAGTTATTTTTTTTTTTTTTTATAAAAAGAGCATTCAGGATGATCTCACTCCACCTGATGGTAAGCGGCCGTGAGGTCCAAATGTAAGGTCGACAGGCACAATAGGGCATACCCACCGCGCCTGTCGCCCTTACCCTGAAGGCCCACTGAGATGCCGTTTCACGCCCCGCCTAAAGAACCCAGGATTGTAAGAGGAAGGAAATACATGAGCTGGAAGGGCATTCCATGACTTAATGGCACGGGGCAGGAACGAGGAACTGAACCTCTTGGTGCGCGCCACTATTGTCTGTATGGTATGCGGATGACAACGCTGTCCAGCACGTGTTGTTCGGGAGAGGAAAGGAGACGGAGGAACGAGTTGGAACAACTCTTCGGAGCATTCCCCATTGTAAAGACGATAGAGAACACTAAGACTGGCAATGTCTCTACGTAATTGGAGAGGTTCTAGGGCCTTAGTTACCTCTTGATCCCCAACAATACGGATAGCACGTCGCTGCAACCTGTCGAGAGCCTCCAATAGGTACTTTGCAGAACCGTCCCAGAGATGAGAACAGTACTCCACACACGGACGAACTTGTGTCTTATACAAGACACAGAGCTGCACTGGAGTAAAAAACCGTCTCACTCTGTTCAGGACTCCGAGTTTGCGGGACGCTGTTTTTATGACACTCTCGATGTAATCCCGCTGATTTAGGTTGCTACGAACATCGATGCCAAGGATGCTAAGACTATCCTGTATTGGTAAGGAGGAGCTCTGAAGAGTGGGATAGGAAAGGAAAGGAGACACCTTTGCAGAAAATACACACACCTGCGTTTTCTTGGCATTGAACTCGACAAGATTGTTGGCACCCCATTCGGAAATGCGGTCCAGGACCCCGTCGAGCTCAGCGACAAGAAGATTCCTCTTCACCTCGGTTTCGGTCTGCTTTGCCGCAGGTCTTCTAAAATAACGTGCGTGGACAGTGCTGTCGTCTGCATAGCAATGAATGCTACCCAAAGATAGCATGTCATTGATATGCAGCAGAAACAAAGTCGGCGACAGTACGGAACCTTGCGGCACTCCGGAATTTATTGGATGGAAGCAGGAAGCGCATCCATCACAGAGGACACGAATCCTACGACCCTCCAAAAAACCGGCTACCCAATCGCATAAGCGAGGTGGCAGACCGTATGCCGGAAGCTTGGAGAGAAGCGAACGGTGCCAAACACGGTCAAAAGCCTTGGCAATATCTAGGCTAACTGCCATAGATTCACCATGCTTTTCCATAGCCTCCCCCCAGAGGTGCGATACGTACACTAGAAGATCACCCGTTGACCGTTTTGGTCTAAAACCATATTGACGGTCATGAAGCAGCGAGTGATCCTCTAGGTAGCGGATGAGTTGTGTGTTAATAATCCGCTCAAACACCTTTCCCAATACTGAGGTTATGGCTATGGGCCGGTAGTTGGCAGGGTCGGACCTGTCCCCTTTCTTGGGAACAGGTTGAACATTCGCTTCTTTCCAAGCTTGGGGCACAATGCCGGATGTATATGAGAGGCGGTACAGGCGTGTAAGTATTGGAGACAACTCCGCTGCGCATACTTTAAGTACAAGCGCTGGAATACCGTCAGGACCACTGGCTTTTCTCACATCGAGCGACTGCAACTCAGCACGGACGTCACATTGCCTGATACGTATATCAGGCATTGTGGTACCGCAATCTGGGATTTTAGGCGGCTGTGCTCCACGATCGTCGATGCAAGAATTGCCGGCAAAGAGGTTGGCTAGCATATCCGCCTTCTCTTGCGGCTGATGAGCCAGCGAACCATCCGGATATTTCAGCGGGGGCAGCGAAGGCAGGCAGAAGTTGGATTGCACGTGTTTGGCCAGTCGCCAGAAGGAACGGCTACCCGTAGGGTGCGTGATAAGTTCTTGTCCAACACGTGCAACGCGCTGGGCATCTGCTCTGATGTAGGCCCTCTTGGTGGTCTTGGTGGCTTTGTTATAGGCTGCTTTAAGGGAGGCTATGTTGGGATCCTGGAGGGCATGAGCTCTGGCCCAAGCGCGATACGCCGCCCGTTTGTGATCAACGGCTGCAGCACACTCACGATTGAACCAGAGATCATCTTTGCGGCCGCTGATAACATCAGTAAATGGAATGTAGTATTCCATTCCAATACTGATCTCATCAGCAATGGCCGCTGCACACTCCGAAGCATCCTTTCCTCCAAAGCAGCTCTGCCCCCAAGGGACGGAAGCAAGGTATTCCCGCAAACCATCCCAATCTGCCGACGAGTAGCGCCATAGTCTCCGCGTCACCTCCACAGGTTGCGGGGGAGCGGTGCATGGCACTGTTGCGCCAACCAGGCAATGGTCGGAGGACCCAAGTTAGCTGAAGTTTGCCTTGGATCCGGTAACCGTTTACCGTTGGGTTAAACGATTTCTAGAGTGGAGACCGCGTCTCGGCAAATGTATAGTACGCCTGAGCCTATAGCCTGAGCTAGGTGAAGGAACGATCTGGGCAAGATAGCTGGCAAGAGCTGGATGCGAAAGGCCCAAAACCGATCAAAGTGGCGAACTATTGGAGGAATGTTGTATAGGACAAGGTCAGTTTTAGAAATAAGGAACTAACATAGAAATTAAGCTTGTAGCAACAATTTATGTACCTAATGGATCTTAGTTATTTGCAATAAATACTTTTTATTTGATTTTATGTCCAGCAGTAGACTGCGAAATGCTGATGATGATGATCATCATCTGATTGTATTGTTTATTATGCTATGTCGTACTCTGAACTCTGAACTCGTGTTTTTATCGTGTTCTTAATAAACCACGCAATAAAACCCTATACAGAAATACCAGTTCCAATTTCGTAAGAACATTTCAATCTATTACATGAAACCTTAAAATTAGATTCGGCAATATCGAACAAAGGAATACCAGTGGATATAACTCGCGCGGTCGGTAGTGGCAATGCGTCTGAGGGCGACATCGAACGACTACGCTCTCGGATTTATGTCGAATTACCTATCCCATTGCACCATAGTGGCCCATTGACCTTGTTCTTGAACGGTTCCAAGTCACAAGAAATCTATATCAGACAAATATCAGACAACATCATATACATTGCTCTGATCCTGAAATAAGTAGCTAAATATTGTATCGGAACAATAAATCTATATATATAAAAGGAGAAACTGACTGACTGACTGACTGACTGACTGACATATCAACGCACAGCCCAAACGGCTAAACGTAGGCACTTGAAATTTGGAAGGGACGTAGCTTAGGTACCGTAGGGGTGCACTAAGAAAGGAATTCCCGAAATTCCCACGGGAACGGGAATTAGCGGGAAAATCCTTTTGTATGAAAAATCTAAACCGCTTAAGTTAGACGCTTGAAATTTGGCATGCAGGTACCTTAGTAAATATAAAGTTTAGTTATGGCTGTATTTTGAGAAATTCCCACGGGAACGGGAGTTAGCGGGAAAAAACTTTTGTATGTATAAATTTAAACACGCGGACGAAGTCGCGGGCAAAAGCTAGTGTATCATAAATGTATAATTAAATATCCAGATATATAATATGTATTTGTATGCCTACATGCCGAAAGCTTATATCAGCTCATACATGCTTTCCGACAGGTTTCCAAAACCTGGCATTTATTACGTCGGAACTATCATCATCATTATCATAATCATCAGTCTGCAAACTTCCACAGCTGAACATAGACTTCCCCCAATAACAATTGTCATTTAAGAGAACTAACACAACGGCTCCTCAAGCTGAGCAGGAGCAAACTAAGGCAGGTCGTAGCGGTCATGACAGGCCACGGCCCCTTCAACAAGCATCTCCAAAGTCTAGGCATCACGGACAGTCCACTGTGCAGAGCATGCCTAGAAACGGAGGAAACAGCCGCCCACATTCTGATGGAATGCTTTGGTGTGGCAGCGTACCGGTCAGAACACCTCGGTCAGCCTGAAGCACTCCGGGACGTCTTCAGCAGGCTGAAGGGTCTGCTGGGCTTCTTGGACGAGCTGGGCTGGCAATAAACAACATCTTCAAGGATAGTATGGGCAGCCCACCCCACGCAAAATAGGCGCATAGTCGTCGAGTTGCGAAAAACAGCCCATTCAAACGAACTAATTATCATTTATTTCTGGATGTAAGGGAGAGATCTATCACCTTTTTGCTCCAAGCCATCCTCACCTGCCCGTGTTGCATCCTGCTGAACAACAAACGAGGCTCTGGCAAACCGACTGTTGGCGGTAAAACCATCACGATAGAAGGCGTAGTTAAATACCACAGGCCGATGATGGGCAGCAGCGTCACCGGAGCAAGAAGCTACGCCCTGCGATCGCCAACCCGCCTGCCCAGCGTGGCGATTATGGGTATATCCTCCAGAAGTTTGCCCTAGGTGGCGAACAACTGGAGAGGCCTATGTCCAGCAGTGGACTGCAATAGGCTGATGATGATGATGATGAATTGTCATTTGAGGGGATTTGCCTTAGTCACCACGTTTGGCAGGCTGGTTGGCGACCGCAGTTGGTTCCATTTGTATCCCGGTAAACGTTGCTATCCGTTTCCTCATATTCTCTTAGTCGTCTACTACGATACCTACGTGATAATAGAGAGATAGGAAAATATTATTCTAAATCCAAAGGCCGTCCAGACCTATACCTAAGATAAAACTCGGTGAACGTATGACTTGCGTCTGCATAAATATGCCGAATCCCCTTTTTCATTTATTAGGAGGAAAGGACGATGATTTATGGAATACCTACGCCTTAGGTTTTATTGCCCGAAGACCGGCGGAATTGTGCGAGAGGGCTCATAAACTTTTTTTTATTATTATCACTCCCGCTTGACGTCAGTTTGTTAGGGAATGTGATTTTTTTATGACATTTCTTTGTTTAATTTCTTTCACGTCCCGAACATGGGATCGTTTTGGTTGAAGGAGACAATAGGTGACTTGACTTTATACTCGTATAAAAGTTGTATGGTATGCTATTACAATTTCCTTAGGACGCTCGAATCGAATGGGCCGCACACATTCTATCCGGAATTCCGAATTGAAATTTAGATTTGCAGAAATAATGCTCTACTTGCATACAAAACGCTCCAGCATTTTATATGTAAGTAGAGCAATATTTCTGCAAATCTAAATTTCAATTGAGAATCAGAATGCATGCGGCCCACCTAAAAGGGCAATGTTAAACCATCGAACAAACTTGCCCGTTACCTGTTGAAGAATAGTACTGAAAAAAATAACATTAACATTAATTGTTACAGAACATTTTAGCTGTAAGTATAACATTACTATAATGTAGATTCTAGTAAATGAGGTTTGAGGCTGATGCCTGTAAAGGGCCTACTGGTCACCAATTCGCCTGCCAAGCGTGGTGATTAAGGAAAATCTTACTAAATTCCAAATTGTTAATTCCAATTTCCGTTCACGACATCAAAATTATCCATACTTATATTAGGTATAAATGGGAAAGTGTGTCTGTATGTTTGTCTTTCTTTCACGGCAAAATGGAGCGACAAATTGACGTGAAGATAGTTGAATGGATGGAGAGTAACATAGGCTAATTTTTGCTCCTTTCTAAACCCCCACTTCCCTAAAATGGGGGGTGGAAGTTCGTATCGAGCGAAGCCGCGGGCAAAAGCTAGTTAAAAATAAAATAATATGTCAACTTCCTCTTCCGGTCTGGCCTCCGGTCTAGCAACACGCATTATGGCTAATTTGGACAAATAAATTGTATCTTCTTCTTCAAACCAGCCTTTAATCCACAAAACCTAACTACAGTCCGCCACAGTCTCCGACAATTTCAAAAGGTTATAGTAATAACTAGCTGTGCCAGCGGCGTCGCACGCGTAGATATTTGGTTTCAAAAATACCTAACGGACTTCCATAAAATGGTAACTTTTAAGTTAGACCTCTAGCAATAGATACATTGGTGAAAACCGCATTCAATTCTATAGAATAGTTTTCGCGTAATGCGCGATCGAACATACTAATAGATCCAACATACATAGAAATCTATCTGATAGATTAACCATTATACCTACTCTTATTAGTTTTATCACAAAAACTATAAATTTTGATTCAATGTCTTGAAACACGAAGATTGCTTTTTAAGCTCAAAGCCTTGAACCCTTTTCTGTTTTGAACTTAATTACAACTAGATTAACAACTAGGTACTTGTTGGGCCAGATTTTCGTTATTAGGCTATTTCTATGTAATGAAATTGTCCTTAGCTTAAAATATGACTTTTGGAGTTACTAAAGCATTAAATATTATTTATAGTTTTAGTTTGCCCTTAAGGGCTTAACTAGCTTTCCTAGAAACGTTCTTAATAGAAATGTTCTTAATAATACTTTTTTTTTTTATGCAAGAGGCGGCAGACGAGCAAATGTGATGCCTGATGAGCAGTCGACTCCGCCAATGGACACCCACAACTCAAATCGAGTCCTAGGGTCGCCTTTTACGCTCTTTTCTTGAAGGCTCCCAAGTCGTAGCTGTTCGTAAAGACTGTCGTAGAAAGAAATTTTAATAAATACATAGGTACAGATTCGCTATGCCCTAACTCTCTTAAAATAAGCTGGCGTTAGGCTGATGATGAACATTACTTGTTGAGTCTTGTCTCAAGATAACCTCGGCTCCTTCTCTAGGCACTCTAGAAAACTCTGCGTAAGTACTACTGTACCTAGCTCGTTACCTTGGTAGATCTTTGCTACGGCTGCTCTGTACGTTTAAAGACTTAAATCGGCCTCAATGTTCCCGTTTCGAACATACCTTTGATAACAACTTCATTAGCCGTAACCCGTACAAATAATGACACCGAAAAATACGGCCAATATGGTCCCGTGTGGATATTATGAGAACGTATCTCCCCCATCCGGTAGAATAAAACAACGCCTGGAGTAGGGAGCGAGGCAATTTACCATAAATCTAACTGGAGATGGAAATCGTTATGAGGCGTTTTTAACCGGGCCACGCCATTGTTTTGAATATGCCTTGCTTTGTGTAGGCTTTTGGGTGAGTATGGTCGTATAGTTGTTGGGAAATGGGAAATGCGAATATGTGGGAAATTAACGAATGTTAACGTATTCAAGAGTTCAAAGAGGTACCTACTTGCTAACGCCTCAAGAAGAATTACAATCGCGGAGTAAGTTTACTCAGCCTAGAATCGTACCAATAAGCATTAGATTTGCGCTTTCGGCTTATCGCACCATCCAGCGATGGTAGCTGTCGATACTTACCTGCTTATTCTGTGAAATAGAAGTATGTATTGTACGAGTACATTCCTTTTTAATTTTTTGTTAATAATTATGTAGGTATAATTCATGGATTGTATTTGTAATTATTAATGATGAATATGGGACTATGTCATGAAATAAATTTTATTTTATTATTATTTTTATTTTTTTTTATTTTGTTTCGAAGAAAATTGACCATGAAGAAGAATATCAATTTCGTATTATATGAGACTTCACATCTTTTCTCGAGTAATCTACGTGTGTATCTATATAAACGTTAAAAAGTTATGGTTATAAATAAATCTAATCGATAGAAAATCTTAAAGAAGCCCCGCTAATGTCCCTAAACATTTTCCAATAATTAAAAATAAAACATGGCTGCCAAAAAAACGAAATAAGATAAGCATCCAAAAGTTCTCAGACAGCCCTTAACTGGCTTCAACTGGTTAAAGTTAACTAAACAGCCTGCTATCAAAATGTAGATATCGCTAACTTATCTCCCCATTTCGACTCAGGCAACATCAGGAAACCGGCAGCAAAAGCGCCAACCTACCTGCTATGCGTGGTGAATTAGTCACCACCCGTAACAAACAATACTTGCCTATGAAAAATAGCAACACCATACAAAGTAAGCCGATTTGCAATGCCGACCGCCGCTGAAAACGAGCTGCTGTAAAAAAATAAAAATATGGAAAATCGAAATGGCCTTTAAATTCCTTATGTATAAGCCAATTCGTTTATTTTTATTCTCAATGACTCAACTGACTGTATCTAAACTAATATTATAAAGCTGAAGAGTTTGTTTGTTTGAACGCGCTAATCTCAGGAACTACTGATCCGAATTGAAAAATTCTTTTTGTGTTGAATAGACCATTTATCGAGGAAGGCTGTAGGCTATATAACATCACGCTGCAACTATTAGGAGCGAAGAAATAATGGAAAATGTAAAAAAAAACGGGGAAAATATAACTATTCCACGCGGACGAAGTCGCGAGCACAGCTAGTGTCATATAAAACTAATCATTTCAGGGCGTACCCAATCGTCGGTCACACCTAGACGATATGAATTCGTCGAAATATTACTTAACTTCAGAAGTGGAGTACTTTACTTTGAATGTAGATAGGTAATGCTTGTCTTTTGTTTTATTTTATAATAATGTCTATCTTTTATTATCTTAGATCTTATCCATAAGTAGGTATATCCATAATTTCCCATTGGTATTTGTAAACTTCAGAATGTGTCCGAGACTGTAATGAATATGAGTGTTACCTACTTGAAGAGGAAGTGGCTATAGGACTACTAATACCACAAGTAAATTAACTAGGTAATAGTTACGTTACATGAACATAATTTAATATTTGATAGAATTTCTACAGACACACGCGTCTAAATGAATGCAAAAAGCTCATCTTACCTTCCATAAAACTGTTAAGGGTAGTACCAAACTCAGAGAAAACTCATATTGCCAACTTTTGTACCTTAATTAAATGTGATGTACGTAAAAATATGAAAATTGATCAACGTTGATCTGACTAAACGAAATTATCTTTGATCAGAATCAATATACGAGTAGGTCTCGGTTTAAATATTAAAAAATATTTTATGTAGGTACTTTATGTATCTAAAAGTACCTACTATTGAGGTAGCGGATGGGCCTCACCCCTAAAATTTAAGCAGTACTGAGGAACTCGGGAAAGAGATTATGAGGCGCGAATTAATGAAGGGCTACGTTCAGCAGTGACCAGACCAGGTCTGTTGATATATTGATTGAGGAACTCAGAGTGTTCCTGAGAAGATGCCCTATGCACGTACCTATATAATGTTTGAGGAGAAAACCGACTAGGCATCTTGAAAAGGCCACTTTCATGATTTAGTAAAAAAATCAGAAACCACTGATCTTATTACCTATTTTTTTATGCGAGAGGCGGCAGACGAACTAGTGTAATGCCTGATGGTAAGCAGTCGACACCGCCCATGGACGGGTGTCCATGAGCGGTGTCGACTTTAAAAACTTAAGAAAACACGATTAGAGAGCTTAGGGTCGCTGCCAGCCTTTTAAATATGAACACGCTCGTTTCTTGAAGGTTCCCAAGTCGTAGCTGTTCGGAAAGACTGTCGCAGGAAGTTTGAAGTAATCAAATGTGTGGGAAAACGTTTCGCTTTCTGGAATAGTGATCACTCTATTTCTTTATTCTCATAGTCCGAAAGAACAAAACGAACCACGGCCACGAACTCTAAAATTGTAGGGGGAGACCTTTATAATAGAGAATGGGTAGAGCGAAAGCTCGATGCCGAAAGCCAAACTTTCCGTATTAAAAACGGCTTTACAGCAGTCCCCTTAACACAGTAACGGCACCCAATATGTCATAGCTTCTTGCACACCGCGCAAAAACAGTTAACGGCTAACACACCGGTCCGGAGCAATTTGCGCCACGCGGTGCATCGGCGACCTCGGTTATGTAACTAACTTTGTTGGCGAGTTGGCGTTGACCGGCTGTTTTAGGGTTAAATGTCCGCAACGTAGGTACTTATGGTACTTAATCATCAATTTGGCCTACAAATCGTATGATATCTGGGTTATATGGGGCTTACTCTATCTAGAGGAGAATACCTGAGCCCGTTGATCCGCTACAAGCGCTCTGTCTGTAGATGGCACACCTCGGCAGGATGGTGTGTCTTACCGGTAGGATTATTTCGGTGCATACTTAACGGCCCTGATTACTGTACCGGAGGGACAAGTCATCGTCTTGGACCCCTTAGCAAAGGGCCATTTTTCACGTCAAAATAACTGCATTCTGCCTTAGACTATGCGTTGTCAGCTCGATACAACGTAATTATTTTACTTCCAAAATATTTGCTCGATAGATACACGCTGTGAATCTACACTAATATTAAAAAGAATTTGTTTGTCTTTTGCATTTGGTTGTTGGTTTGCATCGAATAGACTCTGAAGCTACTTGACCAATTTGAGAAAATCTTACACTGTTAGAAAGCTATACTATATTCATTAAACATAGGCCATATTAAATTTTCAAAAAAATTAGAGAACCTAGTTAAAACGCCAATAATGTAGAAGTGAGAGCAGGTCGCTAGTTATACATAAATCTATTCTCACTTACCAAACACGTTGAGACATAATAAACAGTTGAAACTGAAATCAAACTTTAAACAATACGGGTGTCATCCCACTGGGAGTTCCCGGCGGAGTTATGCAAAATACGACCCTTCCTGTGGAATTAACAGGTAGAAACTTTTTCCTACGGATACGAAAATTTACGCGAATTACTACGTAAACGTACAGTTTTGCTACATGAATAACTTTTAACTAAAGTTATTCCCTTGTGAGGTTTTTACACGAGTAGATAAATACCAGCTTTTATTGTATGCCATAACTTCATTTATTATGGAATTTTGTATCATCATCAGCCTATCGCAGTCCAGTGCTGGGCATAGGCCTCTCCAGTAGTTCGCCACTTTCAGTAAACACCTGGAGGATATACCCATAATCGCCACGTTGGGCAGGCGGGTTGGCCATCGCAGGGCGTAGCTTCTCGCTCCACCGCTATCCGTGATCGGCCTGTGGTATTTAGGCGCACCTTCAATCGTGATGGTTATATGACCAGTCGGTTGCCAGAGCCTCGTTTGTTATTCAGCAGGATGCACCACGTGCAGGTGAGGGTAGAGCAAAAAGATAATGGGTAAGATCACATCTGTGGATAATCAAACAACGCAACATTTCTCATCAAACATGCATACAAGAAGCAGCTAATGACAGACATATTAATTGCATCAATATTTGCCTTGTCAAGACGTGAAGATTACAACCGCATAGACGGGTGAAAGCACACAAAATCCTATATTACAACAATATCTCATACTACTGAGGTGTCAAGCGAATACCAGGTGCCTGCGGTTTGAGGTCTGGTGTCGGAACTGCGAACCGTTAGCACATTTCAACTTTAACGTCTACGAATTAAAGTTCTTAATCGCATAAACCTTGCATAGATATTACCGGAATATTTCACAAACTTTCGATTGATTTTATGCATGCCATTAAAACCTTATTGCAGTAGCATAAGGTATAATTTGGATTGTGTTGCGTTTAACGGAATCGCTACTATTACCAACTTTTGTCTGTCGGTTGCGGACACCCGTAAATGATTTTGTCTTCTAAAGTAAATTGAAATTTCTACATTAATGTATGCGGGGATTGCTTCGGGTCTGAATGAGATTCACTTTTCCGATGTTTGACTTTTGACCTTTAAGCTTGGAGAAAAATAAGATTAAAGGCCAGACTCATTTTAGGTAAGTATCTATGTTATATTTTTGTTATACGCCAGCATAAGTCACACTATTTTCTTAATCAGCATACATTTTTAGAATATATCGCACCCCCCGGCGAATAAAGCGGTTATTGCAGAATTGCTATTTTTCAGGAGAAGCAAAAAACCGAAATCGGTGAATATCCCTGAAACTATAACTTTCAAATAAATGCTTTTAACTTTAATTGAAAGTAGATTTTTGATTGTACTTAATATTTAAAAACTAAATTAATTTAATGGGAAATTCATGGATAAAACCTCAAAAATATGTAATACCGCATAACAATATTATTGTTTTTGTCGTAGGGTGACATTACCACTTTATTCGCGGCAGCCTTCTATCAAAACTGCCCGCGCAGCGAGGCATAGCGACAGTATTCGTTAGTTTTTCGTGTCTATTCTATTGTGCGTAATAACTTCTTACCACTTTATTCGTGTGAAATTAAAAGTAGGTTTATATTGTAAGCGTTGAATGCGCGGATCATTCTACGTTAACCATTACTGTAACAAGTGAATGCAACAACATTAAAAATATAGTTGTTATTGCTACATTTGTGTTTTTTTTTAATTTTATTATTAAATTAACATAAAAAAATATGAATTACAACTAAATTAACTCTCCTTAAGTCTAATTCCTATCAAAATCAGGTTTTTAAGCTATGCTTAGACCACAGCACATCAAAATACTTTACGGGGTTTGGGTCATTTTGGAGTCGTTTTAAATTTTGGTGGCCACTGACGGAAGTTATAATGTTAGAAAGAGGAATTCTATCGGATTTTAACGATACTTGGTACAAATATTCTTCATACTCCTGGGCAGGTTATAGTATACTTTTCATCACGCTACAATCAATAGGAGCAGAGCAGTAAAGGGAAGTGTTGGGAAAAAGGGGGAAATTTTTACCTGTATGTTTAAATGCACATCACGCTAAAACTACTGCATAGAAATAAATGCGGTTTTTACCAATGTATTGCTAGAGGTCTAACTTAAAATTAAAGTACCATTTTATGAAGTCTATTATTTTTAAAACGCGATATCCACGCGTGCGACGCCGCTGGCACAGCTAGTCATTAATAAAAACTACAATTAAGTTGTTTCTGGTTAAATAAGATAAATATAACCACCCAGTCTTGTCTTACCAATGCTTCAAAACCCTGAAAAAGTAATCATCATCATGAGTCCACAGCTGGACATAGGGCTCTCCAAATGTTGGCCACTTTGATCGATCCTCGGCGTCTCGCACCCAGCCAGCGCACTTGCCAGCCGGCCTGCGCAAATTGTCACTCCACCTGGCCTGAGGGCGTCCTACACTACGTTTGCTGAGACGCGGTCTCACTCCAGAACTTGTTTACCTCAACGGTCATTGATTCTGCGGCTGATGTTGCTAGCCCGATGCCCCTTCAATTTTTTTAAATCGGTGAGCTGTGGATAACTTCGGTTCTCTGCCAGTTCACCACATTTCGAATAAGACAGAGAGAACCGAGCAAAGCCCTTTCCATATGATTGCTGAACAATCTTTAGCTTGTAGACTAGCCGTACCGTAAGTTTCCACATTTTAGATCCGTATGTTATAACCGGTAGAACGCACTGACCACCTGAAGCCAGACCATTCCTAATTACCTCGTCCTCAAAGCTGGTTCCACCTAACTGCAATGTCTGCCCGAGGTATACCTACATATTTTTGAACAACTTTGAGTTCCGGTAGAGCATGTTCATTGAACATGACCTTGGTTTTGTCCAAGTTTATCCCTACGCCGATGCGCGCAAAGGAGTCAGTCAGTTCATTCAGTATTTCTTGTAGGTCCTGGAGCGATTCTACCATTATGACTATGCTGTTTATGTTGATGACAGGTCCTTTCTAGTTCAGCGTTTTGAACACATCCTCCATTACATTAGTGAACAACTTTGGAGAAATCACATCCCCTTATCCCATTCCTAGATGCAACGGTATAGGCCTTGTATACTAATTCTGTAATTGGATGCACATAGTGGCGGCTTCATAGATCACTGTTACTGTCTCATCACTGCTTGTATGGATGCCAATCTATGTGGCATCGCTGCAGGGACTCCAGAATAGACCAGATTTCAACCGAAGTCAAAGGCTTTCTCATAATCCACGAATACAAGATACCTACAGGACTGATTATACTCTTCTGTCTTCTGTACAGCACTGTGTGGATGTGGTCTATGGTGTCGTATCCACTCCGGAACCCAGCATGTTTCGGCGGTTGGAATTCATCAAGTATTCGCACAAAACGGTTTGTGATCACATTTGAAAACAGCTTATAGACAAGGCTTAGAAGGGAAATAGGCCTGTTTCGACTCCCTTTATGAAGAACAGGACAAGCACACACCTTAGCCACGCGTCCGGAGTTCTCCATTCAAGCGTTAAAAAGTTTTGGAGCTCCCTCAGTACGGGTTTATCTTCTGCTTTTACAAGCTTTGTTGTGACGCCATCCTCTCCAGGGGCTTTTCCATCTTTAAACTGCCCAAGAGCGATCTCGATTTTGTCGATGCTGAATTCTGGCAAGTCTTTGGTAAAATGGCGTGTTAATGTGGCCATAGTATCCTCATTTTCGGGTCAGATTTATGCGAAGCGTATAACCAGCCGTAGAAGTCTTCCACCTCCAAAAGAACTACCGGCTTGGAAAAAAAGTAATAAGTAATGTAGTCAATCAACAGCCTTGCTTCGTCCATTATTGAACGTAGGCCTCCTATAAGTCGCGCCACAATTCTTTATCCCGGGCGTGTTTCTGTTCAGCCAATGCCAGCAGTTCTTTTAAGGTTATCAGCCCATGGATTGCGGGGCGTCCTAAATCGTCTGCTCCACCTTTGTTGGTTTTACGGCAGATATGGCCAGCCCACTGCCACGTATTATGTTCGTTTCGTTTCCTATTTATTTATTTGCAAACATTTTTTAAGCTAACAGAAATTCTCCAAAGCGCAATAAGTTTCAAAGGCAATTAGATATCAATTAGTTAGTATACAATTAGGTAATGCAATAAATTATTGGAACAATAAAATTTCAAATAGGTAGGTAGGTACATCATACGAAAAAGTCTATTTTGTTTAAATCATGGTCAAGTCAAAAGTTAGTACATAAAAAAAAAAAAAAAAATCCATCATAATTAACAATAATTAATACAGAACATGTTACTCTATTAAAATAAAATAAAATGTCAAATAATGTCATATCAAATCAAATAAATGTCAATCCGTTGCATTCTCATTCAAAATAATCCAAAATTTATAAAAGAGATGTTGTAAGGTGTCAGCAAATAAATCGACCTTATAGTGCCAATCTTTCAACAGGATAAGCATTGGTCTTTCCACAGCGTGTTGAGGGACTAAAAAACTTGTGGATTAGTCTTCACGTAAGTGTCCACATTTCGGAACGTATGTTAAGGTGACTTTTGATCCTTCTATGATCCTTTCAAATGAAAATAAAACCCTGTTTTTCCAGAATTGAGCACATTCGATTCCTGAGTGTGGCAAACGAATTGTTGGACTTTGAGAAAATTTTAACACTGGCCACATTCATGTTTAGTTACTTAATTTTCTGTCAGGCCGTCTGAATATAACCCTACCTTTAGTGTTCTTACCTTGTTGGAAAAAGATTGTGCAAGTAAATAATTTACAAGAAAATATTCTTTTATTAGAAGTATAGAAATCCTATCCATAATTCCAAGACGAATTTTCGAAAATAATTTACATTATGCAGTTATTTTTCTTTTTAAAAAAGAAATATTTTTTTTTGTCACAAATGCTCTAGCTCAAATATTAAGAGTACTTTTCCTTCATGCGTTGTCCTAAAATTGAAATGCCATTATCTTCGCTCCAATATTACTTACAGAAAATCTTATTTCATTAATATGTTAGTTAAGGATAGTGCTACACAATAAAATGAATGATGGCGGCTAAAAAAACGACGCCAATGTCCATACAAAATGACCCAAACTCCTTCGGACATTGAAATAAAATTTTTGCTAGATAGTGTTAAAGAAGTGTATGGGAATGTATGGGAGCGACCCATCATCTTTTCGCTCCAAGCCAAGCTCACCTGCCCGTGGTGCATCCTGCCGAATGACGAACGAGGCGCTGGCAACCGACTGGTGGCGGTATAACCATCACAATTGAAGGGGTAGCTAAATGCTACGGCCTGATGACGGGTGGCAGCGTCACCGGAGCGAGAAGCTACGCCCTGCGATCGTCAACCCGCCTGCCCAGCGTGGCGATTATGGGAATATCCTCCAGATGTTGGCCCTGAGTGGCGAACCACTGGAGATGCCTATGTCCAGCAGTGGACTGCGATAGGCTGATGATGATGATGAGTGTATGGCTATGTGTATGAAAGTAAAAACGTAATGTTTTGTTTTTTGCAATAAAAAACGTATACGTACAAATAACGTATTAATTTTCGAACGCAATATTTTAATACAGCATTATGAAATTGAATTTAATGCAGTAATATATTATTACGACTCTATAATCATTATTTTATAACAAGAAGAATAGCATAACTTCAATTTACGATTCACCCGTTTACAAACCTGAGTAGTAACAACCTATTACAGCGTACGCGTCGTAAATTTTTCACCCGAATAAAGTGGTAAAATCGAATACTGATTTTGCGCTTGGGAGGACTATCCCGAATAATGTCGCATTGAATCAATGCGGACTAGACTAGTGAAGTTTTATACGGTAATATTTGATTTCTACTTTATTCTCGTCTAATATCTTCACATTATGTTTCGTAGAAAAAAGTGGTTGTGTAGTATAATTCTAATAATATTGCATATAAAAATATGAAAAAAATTCAGGCGATGGGTTAGGTCACATAGAGGCCAAAAATCAAAAAACATTAAAAAAGTGGTAATCGTCGATAACCGCTTTATTCGCCGGGGGGTGCGATATGTGTTTTAGGTAAAGTAAAATTAACTGTCTCATTGATCTAATGGTGAAAGTGGCGCTTAAAGACCAAGAAGTCCAAGCTTTGAATCCCGGATCAGGCCAAAAATTATAAATGGCTTTTGCTGACATGAAATTACTTAGCAACAGCTCCAAAGACATGGAATCTGATATTCATTTATATTTACTATTACTACAACTGGGGTCAGCCAGAACATCCAGACCTTATCAATTAAGAACCTTTTTCTTCTCAAAATTGACTCCACCAGGTCAGGTATCGAACTCGATTTAAATGTACCTACCGCACTTTAAGAAAATGCTTTTAAAATAGTTTTTTTTTAATTTATAACCTGAATAACCTTAGCTATGGTAATTAACATAACAATAAAAATAACTCTACTCGATTAAACGCTGGCTTTTAATTCGCAAATACCAATTTAGGCAAAGCAATTTCTTATTTTCAATGACTTTTAAGTAATTTCTCACGAATGCAGATTTAATTCGTTGCAAAACTCGGTCATTCAGAGAACAATATTGAATTGTTTCATTCAGAAACTGACAGAGGTCAACTGTTATGTTATTGTTGAGCATTGTTGTATGATACAAACAAATTACTGACTGCAGCATTTTATCTTCATTGAAACTGAATGATTTATTTTATAAGAAGAACAATCGAAAGATTTTATCATCAATCATCATGATCAATAAATTAATAAACATATAAAATGAAATAGCCCAAGACATGCCACGCTGGGCCACACATCGCCATCTAGCCCCAAACTAAGCCGAAGCTTGTACTATAAGTACTAGACAACTGATAAACTTACTTACTTTTTTTGTAAATAAATTTATAAAAATACATCTAATATATATAGAAAACACCCAGACCAATACAAACAGACATGTTCATGAACACAAATGTTTGTACTGTGCGGGAATCGAACCCACGACCCTTGGCTCAGAAGGCAAAGGTCACTACCAAATGAGCCATCGAGCCAGTCAAAAAAAATCCCAGCAGTACAATATTTTTAGCGCTATCTAAGGTAGTTGCCTGTATGGTTTCCGGATTTTAAGTGACCACCCCATCTCATCCCATGGGTGTCATAGAAAACGACTAAGGGAATATCGGGTCTGCAGCGTTTACCTAGATACAAATAAAACCTACTGCGGTCACCAACCCGCTAACCAAGCGCGTTAACTAAGGCAAATCCACCCATATGGCTATTTAATTTTCGTTGGGGTATGCCTATGTCCAGCGGTGGACTGCGATAGGCTGATGATGATGATGACACTCAACAGCTACTAGCTACGACCTACTAGCCCAATTTCCCACTATGATAAAGATTCAAATAGAAGCATTTCCCTTCAAATAAAATGTGCTCAATCTCTTTCATCGAATTCCATTTGGAAATAAGCAAATAAGATTACCTCCTATGGAGATAACACACTTCCTATAACGTATATCTCGACTAAACCAATTTAATATACGTTTCGTTTCCCATCCCACATTCATATCTCGATCCAAGGAAATTGCCATAGTTACTAATAATTCCCAATTTCTCCGAATACACGGAACTTCTCAAAAGCTTATAATTTGATACGCGATTTCAGTGCTATCAAACAGATCAAAGATGTTAAACTACTAAGGCTGCCGCGAATTACCTTGGTTTACGAAGTACCTTGCTGATTGGTTTTAGTTACGAAGTTTTGCCTCCTATGCGGGATTTTTTGTTAATAAAGTTTGTGAAGAGAGGTAGGGCATAGCGAATCTTCGCTCGAATTGAGCTGCCCGTTCGGGGAAGGACCTCCACCCAATAGAATAGCGCAACCAAATGAGGTCATTTCTCACTTCACTCGGAGGTCCGAGTCGTGTTCCTGACGGTGAGTAGGGTGGCCGGCATGGCGATGGCAACTGACAGGTAACTAACCAGTTACTAGCCCGTTGTCACAGTGACTTGGGCTTCTCTTTCGCTTTCCATCAGGCGTAGGGAAGCCATTATGTCGAGCTACTATAAAAAAAAATACAGACTGAAATGAAATGAAAATTTATCTTTACTCTTGTAGATTTATAACAAACATTTTTTACAATGTAGGTATGTATTACAACGTTCATATTCAATTCGAAATCATGCATGAAAAGATAAAAGGTAAGAAAACTAATTGCAAAAGTTAAGATGTATTCACTATAAGCCGTCATGTCGTAGCAATCTAAGGGTGCGTCCACATCTTACGAATCCGCGGATCGCGATCGCCTCGCATTCGTCAGATGTGGATGCACCCTTACATTTTATCTGCCTATTATACTTTACCTGACACTTGAAAAATCAAACCCTAATCGAATTTGCCTACAATTGCATTAAAAATTAACAAAAGCACCCGACTTGAATATTCGCTTTCGACTCGTTTCCGTAACGCCCGAAAAGTATCTAGCCAATCAGTTAGCAGGCACTGATTTGAATCAATTAGGGAATTCGGGTCACTTGAGAGACTTTTCTTGTTGCCTCTTAATGTGATTATCGAATGTAGCTATATATCGAATATCGAATGTAGAATGTTTATAGCACCGAGGGTTCCGTAGTAAGTTTAAAATTATACCTATGACAAAACTAAAACGGGTCTGGCATTTTTATTTTATTTGAGAAACGTCTTAAACAATGTTTGTTGCCAAATTTCATGATTGTGTACGGAAAGTACCCGGGTTTTGATTCTTTTTCTAGTGTCTTAATATAATGTGTCGTTTGCGGCATAAACGGTTATATTTTTTGATTGCGTTGGCATAGTAGTTTGACTTTTTCACATAGGACAGTAAACCCGAATATTTGGTAGGTATTAAACAGTTAAAAAGTTAGTTATAGTAACATTATTTAATAATCTTGACAGAGAGATGGATGGACTGACAACAAAGTGATCCTATAAGGGTTCCAGTTTTCTCTCTCGAAGTACGGAATTCTAAATATGAACTTAATATAAGTATAAAGTAAAATCTAAAACAGAACTCGAAAGTATTTTGTAGGCAGCCTAAACAATCTTCATTCCAAACCGCATACCTAATAAGCAACGAATTCCACGCCTACGCGAATTGCTGTAAACAACTATAATCTTATTAGTAGATTATCTTTGGAAACAGCTCGCTACCCACATAGTAATTACATAGAGAAATTTATTGTCATTCAGGGTCTATAGATCAAAGATTAGGTACTCAGTGAGATTGACAATAATGTATTGTGCTTCGTTACTGATTACAGAAGTAATTATCTTCATTGTTTGTCTAACTAAAGGAATGTATACTTGTTTTCATGTGGTGATTACTTATTTTCTGATGATGACCCTTTTTAATAGGAAACGTGGCCGTAGAACGTCTGCCAAAGTGGTGGACTGCCGACAAAATTTAATATTATGACCTACTTAATGAATTACACATACCGCGTATTTAATTCCAACCAATTACATCGAAAATAACTTCTCTCCGTGTATCTGAGTAATGAAGATGTAAAATAAATTGGTTTATGGATAATGTAATCTAAACGAGATTTGTATTTGAACATTATTGGAGAACGCGTCTCACGTAATATTTTCGTTTTCAATACGATTTATTAAATTGAAAATGCTGATTTAGCAGACGCGGCCCCATATTCTACTGCTATTCGCATGCTATCTGCCCATGGCGACAGAGGGGGGCTTAGAGGCTATGCCTTCCATTCTGGAAGGTGTGAAACTTACACCTTCCAGAATACACGAACAAACCACTCCAAATCCTCCGAATAACTCTGTGTCATCAATGAGTATGAAGTAAAAAGGGTGTTTCATATCATATAAGAGGGACAGAAGACTACTGCCTGTAAACATTGTAAAACAAAGCGCTCCTTATACCAAAAAGAATATAGGTCACAGTAGTTTCACCCGTACGGAACAGTTTCCAGAAATACTATTAACAATTTGCATTCAGTGCGTCCACTATGCACGGAGCTGGCGGCCGCTTAATTCCAACAAATATATTTCCCCAGACATATTCTCAGTGCAACGATTTAGTTTATTTTCTACGGAACCGAGAGGAATCCTAAATGAGGACGCTGTTTTTTCACACTCTTTTTCTAAGGTTCCGCTGTTAAACGGTGAAATCGGATTGCCTACTCTTTGTAGTTTTGTGCCGAAGTGCAAAGGTTCCTTGGAATCAGCTTCCAGCGAGAATGCCGAATGGATACTACTTGGGAACCTTCAGAAAGCGAGCCTTCAAATTTCTCAAGGGTCGGCAACGCATCTGTAACTCTTCTGGTGTTGCAGTGTCTATTGGCTGAAGCAATCACTAGCATCAAATGGCCTTCAGGCCCGTCTGCCACCTCTGTCATTAAAAAAGTTTCGGGTTCATTTCAATACTTTAAAGTTAATGTTACACTTCGTCAAGTATCATTAGCTGTTATCTGAGAAGCTCCGTTCAGCCTCAGAACGAAACTCAGCGCATTTAATAACCCCAAAAAAACGTGGTAACTGGACGTGATACTGTGAACGCAGAAGATGTGCAAACGCACAAATGTATGCGTAAACACAAGTGCACTCTGACTGGCCGGCTGCACAGGTAACAAGCCGATTATTTGCCCCTCATCGCAGCGACTTGGGCTTCTCTTTCGTTTTCCATCAGGCGTAGAGAAACCATCATGCCGTGCCACTATAAAAAACCATATGATAACAACCCAATTTAATTAATTTTAAATTGCATATTTATTTCAGGCCGAGCCTAATTGATAATTAGCCCAAAAAATAGTGTAAGTAGATTTAAAATATTAATATAATATAACTATGCGCATTTAGGGCCATAGTGGAAGCACGCTTCGCATAACGCGGCAAAACTGTCTGTCCTAGCTTCCGCAAACATGCATGGTGCATTGCATCGTAAGAGCAATCCCAAGACCCTGAGGGCGTTATTATCCGCCGCGTTAAGTTGTCCCACAGGCTGCAATATCTACGGATCCCTTCAATGAATCTGCTCACGCTTCACCAGTCTTTACTATATAGGGCAGCAACGTTTTAGAATTAACACTTAAAGCCGCGCCAACTAGTGTACACTTGAAATGCAAATACTGTGTCAAAAGTGTCTGATGTTATTACAAGTGCGGTCGGACTGGTGTTGTTAATAAAACCATTGTATTTAACATTGACAAAACGTAATGTAGGACGCCCTCAGGCCAGGTGGAGTGATGATTTGCGCAGGACGACTGGCAGACCCCTCTTTCGCAATGGGCACTATGGGCAAGTGCTCAGGGCCCTGCGATCGATAGGGCCCCTCAGTTCAAATACAAAGTGCCTAGTTCCTGTCAGGGCCGACGAAATAGTGTTCTTTCAAAGATAATAGGGGCCCCATTATCCTAATATGTCCAGGGCCTCCAATAGGTTAAAGACGGCCCTAACGGCTGGCAAGTGTTGTATATGCGAGAAGCCCTCCTGGGCTGATCGATCCTTCGATCAAAGTGGCGAACATTGGGAGAGGCATTATGTCCAGCAGTGGACTGATATGGGCTGATGATGATGATGATGAGAAGGAAACAATAAATGAACGAACAAGTCTGTCAATCGTTTACCTATTTGTTTGTAGCACACTACCTTCTTACTGTTTCTGCTTAGCCCAATAGTTGACTGGTAGAGAATGCCTACGCGGCATTAAGTTCGCCTTTTGTACAAATTCTAATAAATATGTGCAATAAAGATTAAATAAATAATAAAAAAAACATTTATATTAAAACTCTATGAGGAAGGTACCTATCTAGGTCTTAAAAGTAGGATTTATTTCTATTCTTGATGCCGAGTTTTTTGGACAAACCTTTCCTGCAACCTCAGAATATTACGAAAACACTTTCAGATGACTTATTGATCACGATCTCAATTTCAGTTTAGAACTTTAACCCTTCATTAAGTACTGCTTAATAACACGCGCTTAACATACTCGTATAGCAATCTAAATTAAAAATCTAAATTTCAATTAAGTTAATGAGTGTCAAGATTTAGTGTCGCCACAAGTCGTGGCAACCGAACTCATAATATTACAGCTATGTCCTTATTCTGAGTTAACCCGTTAAATATATGACCTGGCGTTTTAGGGATTTAAGGTAAATAAATAGGTGTTATTGGTTTACCAATAACACCTATTTATTTACCGGGGAAGACTAAGGGAATATTATGACTGGCTCGGTGGCTCAATTGGTAGTGATTTGGCCAACCCTGAACAAACATTCGTGTGATGAACACTTGTGTTTGTTCCGTGTTTATATTTGTATTTAAGTATTTATTTGTGATACCTTCGTCGTTCTGATATCCATAACACAAGTGCATAAGCTACTTACTTTGGGATCGGAGCAATTTATGTGAATTGTCTGATATTTATTTATATTAGGAACGAATAGCAGCATTTAACAGGGTACAAATAATACCTACTGCGGTCACCAACCCGCCTGCTAAGCGTGATGATTATGGCAAATCCCCCAAATAACAATTGTCATTGGGAGAGGCCTATATTGTGCATCGTATGCCCTCTGAGCCTCTCCTTCGTGCCCCGAGTGGTGAGTGCGGGGGCGCGATCCACTCATAGGGGCGTAACGGTGTGGTGGGTGCAGCCACACCGTTGCACGAGGTCCGCCCGGGGGCACTCTATTGCTCCCCGGATCCGGGGATAGGGGTATTTGCCCTCCCCGGACCAGGATTGCCGGCCGCTTATCATCTGCGGCTGACCAAGGCAGGCAGGGATGTGGCCGTATGCTTCGGCAGTACCTGTGGCCCTGCAACTTGCTGCCCACTGGCGACACAGGGGGGGCTTAGTAGGTATGCCCTCCCATTTTGAAAGGTGTGAGTCCTAATGCATTCCCCTCTAGAAAAAAAGGCCCATTGTCCATCTGTGGACTTTTGCAGACTGATGATGAATCGTACCTTCGGTGTGAAAAAAGAGAATGAAAATTAAATATCTTTATGATTTAATTTGACTAGTTAACGGGGTGACTGTCAAACAATACTTTTACTCTTGTGTCTGGTTTCACAACAGTCAAAGCCTTAAAAGAAATCTTACGCTTAATTTTACTTACATCCATTAGTTTGACACAGTGGGCACTTTAAACCTAATTGCTCAGTTTCAGGTTAAGTCGCCATATTTTCACTTTCTATAGAGATTGCAGTATCTTGTTAATTCTTAATGACAATTTCGTGAGTGGTTCATACGAGACGTGTTCTGTGTGTTACAGACAGTATCTTTAGGACAAACTGCCTTTGCATATAAAGAAAATACTTAATAGTAATGGTTGAAGTGTTTTCTTAATGAGAATGTATTTATTTCTCGTCTCTCGTCTTAGATTTTATTAATTACTGTTAAGTCGATCAGCTTGATGCAAATTATTAAGAACAGAAGAGGGGGGATGTCTGTATGCTGAAATTATCCCTTACCTACCATCAGGTGCCTTTCAGGTTCGTCTGTCCCTTCTGTTTTAAAAAAAGAGTACCTATATATACTTATCATTTCAGAAGATCTCCAGAATACTCCCGTTAAAAGTGCGGGCAGTGGGTGGCACTTCTAAAAGTTCCATCGTAAATCGCGAGCAAAGTTTTTAATAAATATCCGGTCAAGCGCGGGTTTACCGTCTCAAAATGTGTCGTTTGGTACAAAATTAGTTGGTTTACACTTTACCAATATATTTTGTAATAAACCATTTTCGTTTTTATGGCTTAATCAGAAGTTGAGTTAGGAAGTTGCTGAGATAAATGGAAATTGTGGAGAATTTTCATCTTTACGTAGAGCCAACTAGATTTTTATAGCTACATTAAAAAAATAATAATACATTCAACCTTTTCTTTTCTCTTTAATAATTTGTAATTTACAAGAATTGACTATGTAGATCTTTAATTATCCCTCTACTAAAAGCAAATCTTACACCAAAGAACACTCTGAAAAGGAAGAAAGAAAAAAATGTTTATTAGCTACCAAACCAAAAATACACACAGTAGAATCTTAAGTATAATTTTATAAAACCTTGTGTGTAATGTCCTTAATAAAAACAATGCATTATAACTTTGTAAGCAACAGTAAGATACTTTTAACACAATAGAAACGTCGAAATATTCAACAGATTATTATTCAATCAAAAAAAGAATCTCGCAACAGGCAACATAACTAAAAAAAAAACAAAACGAACCTCTTTGTGCAGTCAAAACATCTACACTCGGATTTAAAAAAAAATGAGCAAACATTGTAATTACTCCCGACCCTCGACCTGCCTTTATCGAGCAAAGGAATTAACTGTGTTCTGCCGGGTGCTGTCAGAATAAAAAATAAACAATGTTATTTTTTTTATTCCGCCGACATGGATTCCAGTGGGCGGCGAAATTTTAATTAGGAAAGTTACTGGTCCGTTTTTTTTTGTTAAGAATTCTATCTCGGAATATGAAATGAGTTGATTGAGCAGTTGCTGCTTGCTACAATCAAAGCAAGATATTATGGAACTTTGAAGTTAATGTACTATGTATGTGTGTCAGCAAGGTCTTACAATTTTTGCATAATTTATTTGTATAAATCACCTTCGAGCGTGTTTCGCTCCAACACACATTGCTCCGATTTCAAAATAAGTATCGTGAGCATTTCTATTATGGGTATCAGAACAATGAAGGTACAAATATAATTAAAAAGCAAACACCCAGACACGGAACAAACAGTAATGTTCATCACACGAATATTTGGTCAGAAGACACTACCAAATGAGCCATCCCAGACATTAATAGCCAACCAGCTGTTGATAAAACTTGAATACATATATGTATTACGAAACTTGCTTGTCTACGGCTAAAGAACTAAATGCGTATTACCATAATAACACATGGAATAACTCTTACTAATTGAATTATAAGAATGTCTCTACATTAGGTAACGCATTGATTATTACGAATTTAAAGGTCAAACCTAAGTTGTCTTAATGTTAAGTTCTTTGCTTATCGTTTAGGCTTCATGTCTACTAGTATAATAAATAAATAAATAACCCAAGACATGCCACGCTGGGCCATGGCCATCTAGCCGCAAACTAAGCCGAAGCTTGTACTATGGGTACTAGACAACTAATAAACTTACTTAAATACTTTTTATTTGAAAATAAATACATATTACATAGAAAACACCAATACAAACAGGCATGTTCATGACCACAAATGTTTGTACTGTGCGGGAATCGAACCCACGACTCTTGGCTCAGAGGGCAGTGCTCACTACCAAATGCGCCATCGAGACAGTCAACTAAAAATGAGGAAATGGCTCTTCTTCTAGTTCTTTTAACTAATTATATAGACAGTGTACCTTATCGTTTGTAAGGCTACGTTACGCGCGCGGCCGGCAGGTGATGACGTCGCCCGTAACGCAATTATGCGCGGATTCGCGCGGCTCAGAGCCCGTACCAGTGCCGCTGCACTAATGCACTTTGCGTCAAATGCGCGTTACGGTGCCCTAGTTTGCGTTTTTTAGGGATCAACATAGAAATTTCATCAATTATGGCACCATCAACTCCACTACGTCTGAACAGAGGTAGGGCATAGCGAATCATCGCTCCGTCCGGGGAAGGACCTCCACCCTATAAAATACCGCAGCCAAATGACCTTCGGGTCAGTGTCGTGTCCGGAGCTCGTGGGGGTTAGGGTTGGGCCGGCATGGCAGTGGCAACTGACAGGTAACTGACCAGTTACTTGCCAGTTGTCACAGCGACTTGGGCCTCTCTTTCGCTTTCCATCAGGCGTAGGGAAGCCATTATGTCGAGCCACTATAAAAAAAAAAACATTATTCACGTGGACTTATGACAAGCATTTCATCATCAGCCTATTGCAGTCCACTGCTGGACATAGGCCTCTCCAGTTGTTCGCCACTTAGGGCAAACATCTGGAGGATATACCAATAATCGCGGGGCAGGCGGGTTGGCGATCGCAAGGCGTAGCTTCTTTGCTCCGGTGACGCTGTTGCCCGTCATCGGCCTGTGGTACTTAGATACGCCTTCTATCGTGATGGTTATAGGTACCACCAGTCGGTTTGCCAGAGCCTCGTTTGTTGTTCGGCAGGATGCACCACGGGCAGGTGAGGATAACTTGGAGCAAAAAGGTGATAGCTCACTCCCTTACATCCCTGACAAGCATTTATGAATTGTCAAATTATGCAGATACAAACAATAATAACATTTACCACCGTGTTCAGAAAGTGGTTTTCTACCGAGAAGAACCGGCAAGAAACTCGACAGTTTCTTGCCGGTTCGGTCTACTGCTAGACATAAGCCTCTCCAGTTGTTCGTTACTTTGGTCAGACTTCTGTAGGTTTTACCCATATTCGCCACGCTGGGCCTGCCTAAGTGTCGGTATAAAACAAAGTCGCTATTCGTGTCTGTCCCTATGTAGCTATGCATAGATCTTTCAAACTGCGAAACGGATTTTCTTGTGATTTTTTTATAAATAGATAGAGTAATTCAAGAGGAAGGCTTATACGGCGTAGCTCCTCGCTCCGGTGACGCTGCTGCCCGTCATTGGTCTGTGGTATTTAGCTACGCCTTCAACCGTGATGTTTATACCTCCACCAGTCGGTTGCTAGCGCCTCGTTTGTTATTCAGCAGGACGCACCCCGGACAAGTGACGGTGGCTTGGAGTGAACAGGTGATTGATCGCTCCCTCATCTCATAGGTAGGTAATGCCACATCTCTCCCGTACTTACTCCTCACAAAGTTCACACAATTATACCAACATGGCTAACTCATAAAACATAATTCCATTACCGCTCGTATCTTTATGCATGAACACCTCGATGTAACAATTATCATACATTAACATCTATTATGAATATGTATGGCGCTGTTTTCAGTATCAACATTATCATACGACATCTTTTTCAGATATTGCAACGTCAATGTTGCGGATTCCTTGACAGGTCGGTTAATTAAGTTAACGTCTAAAATGATTGATGACTTAATGGCATTGTTATAGTGGACAATTAAATTTCTTTCTTTTCTTTAGACTTTACATGGTAGAATCAGAAAGAATAAATAAATAGATGAATAAAAAATATACAAATTAAAAATATACAAACTTTTTCCATTTTACGGTTTGGGGAAAAATCATTGTAACCACTGGTTTATACTTCAAACGAAACGGTATTGCCATGATTATTTAAATTTGTAATGAACGAAATTACCTTTAATTTATACAAAGTGAAATTTATATTGTATCCAGCAAAGAGTTTTGATTTAAAGCGGATGATAAATGCAACGCTCTGACGGCGTTGATGGCGCTATACTCGTAGTAGAGAGTTGTAATTTTGAACAAATAAGTAAAAAAGAGGCAAGTTAGCTTCTGTCTAATATTATCAAAATCAGTCGCACATTTTTTCATTCAACATAACAATAAAATTGTAACCCTATCCCGAGAGCCTTGTGCTTAATGAAGCAGACGGTCTTATGTATAATTACAACAAAAAGTAACAATTAATTCCGTTCAGCATCCACGTTGAATTGCAAACGACCAGTTTCACTCTCCTATGAATAATGCCGGCCGAAGATGTAAATCACTAGATGAGTCGTTGAAAGCGTAGCTAAATACCACAGGCCGATGGTGTAGCTAGGAGCTACGCCCTAGGTTTGGCCAACCCGCCTGCACCGCGTGACGATTAGATATAAATAAATACCAAGACATGCCACGCTGGGCCACACAGCGATACCTAGCCCCAAACTAAGTCGAAGCTTGTACTATGGGTACTAAACAACTGATAAACTTACTTAGATACATTTTTTTGTAAATAAATACATATTATACATAGAAAACACTCAGACCAATACAAACAGACATGTTCATGAACAGAAATGTTTGTACTGTGCGGGAATCGAACCCACGACCCTTGGCTCAGAGGGCTGAGGTCACTACCAAATGAGCCACCGAGCCTGAGAGATGGGTAAAGCCTCCTGACTGTATGATTTATTAAGACCAAAATGTCTGTAATAAAGAATTTGAATTTGAATTTATCTAAGACTAGCGACCTGCCCCGATTTCGCGCATAGATTTAGAAGTTTTAGGACAGACAGAAAAGAAGCGAGTATGTATCATACTATGTTGTGATTGACAAACCTCTGTTTCATTATAAAATCAAGTATCAATTAAACTTTTCTAGCAAGTTTACATCTACGTCTTAAACCACTCGAGATTAAGACGATCCGTAGATTAATGACCACCTTGGTCGACCACAGTGATACATAAATAATACATAAACATACACAAATACCACACACACAAACCGTGGCTGTAATTAACGCAAAAACGTGATGATATCAACCGCCATTGTAGAGTTCCGTTTAAATATGTTATTACGAGCATTTGTAAAACATATTATGCAAATATGACGGCTTAAATACTTTTTGAAAGTGAACAATTATTACTGGAATAACTCTTTTTGTTTTGAAAGCTTTTATTTTCTCATTTTGGGTTCCAAGTTTCGACATTTTCTGGGTGTCAGGGTATTTTACGAACATGATTAATCTATTTTAATCAATAAATTTAGGTATATCTGAGCAACTAAATTTTTAAGTGAACGACTTGAAATATAGAGAGGACAAGTTCAGTTTTAAAAGAATTTAGATTTTTTCCAAGTAAAGATATTTATAACAAATTACTAAAAGCCTATTGCAATCCACTGCTGGACCTAGGCCTCTCCGGTCGTTCGCCACTCAGGACAAACAAATGGAGGATATGCCCATAATCGCCACGCTGGGCAGGCGGGTTGGCGATCGCAGGACGTAGCTTCTTGCTCCGGTGACGCTGCTGCCCGTCATCGGCCTGTGGTATTTAGCTACGCCTTTAATTGTGATGGTTAAACCGCCACCAGTCGGTTTTCAGCGCGTCGTTTGTTTTTCGGTAGGATGCACCACGGGTAGGCCCAAAGGCCACTTTCCCATCAGACAATGACGCTCAGCCCCGTCAGGGAACGATTGATACCGCCGTCTGTTACGTTTTCCCGCTTCTGCTCCGCCGCTTCCTTCTTCAACATCACCGTCTCCCAGAATCGAGTCTAGCCTAGTCAACATTGGTTAAGTGTGCGGACTTTTATGTTTTTAAGATCTCATTGTACCATATTTTTTGCCAACAAAACTATTTCTATTAAAAGACCATATAATATTTCGGCCACAAGTAGAAGTTTTAAATACACCAAATTCCATACCCATTATTACGCTGGCTGCAGACTATAAAAACATTCCCACATTAATAATAACACTCAAAAACCAGTTAGAAGCAAAACAAGCATGAACCTACATGCAAGTATAATATGCTATGGCATCTATTGGGACCTTGAAGAGGTCACAAGAACCTGTTTTGGTTATTTTGTGTCCAGTTGAACTTGTTCACGGTCGTAATGGTGATAGTGTAGTACAAATTTTAATGAAAGTTGATACACTTTCGGAGTTCTTATAATATGACGCCTACACGATGGATATAAAGAATGCGTTATATAGAGTAATAATCAGCGGTAACATTTATTGTGGTGGATACAGATAGATCGTGATAGCTAATAGGCTATTGCAAATAATTATGTGCTTTCATAAATTTTACGGTACAAATGTCCATGAAAATAGGTAGATTTTCTTTATTGCTAACCTAAATTCTTAGAAACTAGACAAAATATAATTATTGTACAATTTGGCGATATTTCATTTTCTTTATTAATCAATCGTGTACTTACGTATACGCAGATTTTAATCATTATTAAAAATTATCTTAAAGAATATAAAAATACCCCTTGCAAAATAATTTTGCTTAAAAATTATACTAACAAATTTAATACATTTTAATGCTTATAAAAGTTTATTGCATTTCGTATAAATTTGACTCATTCTGATTCAAAACAACGTAAGTTAATCTGCTACAACATCACGTTATTTTTACGTAACATAGTGCTCATAATATACTCCTATCTGTGGCGACTCTTACTTTTTTTTTTACTATGGGTTTGCGCCTGGTTACAATTCAACTGGTGCTAAGTGATATTGAAGCTTGATGTTTACTACGTTTTATGGTGCAGGTCCCAATGACTCGTACGGTGCGTTTTGTAATGAAATTAAATGAAATGAAAATAAATTTATTGGAGCATTATTGGATTTATTTACTTTTTGCCTCTACTTTCTTAGTTCGAACAGCCAAACTATGAAACTCTTTGCGCCTTCCTCTCTTTGTTCCCCGAGACATACAATCTTCGGGTGTTCAAGGCGAGAGTGAATCGTTATTTTCTGGGTAAGCGCGCTCAATAGTAGGGTTCAATATCGCTACTACATAATATACAAGCTTAATAAAACATCATGATAAATCATATGACATTAACATATTATAATTTTAATACTCTACCATTAATTTACATTGTTGAATTTTTGATACCTTCATAAGTTGAGAAAATATTTCGTAAGATCATTGCGTTCACTTCCGCTATTAGAAACGTTGTACCTTAAGTGCAAAATGTTGTATCTAAGTGTACACCTATTGACTTCTGGCTATGCACCGTCTATCAAACAGACAGGAAGTTGTAGTAACCAAGTTTCATCATCATCATCGTGATATACAATTTTCTTATCACAAATGTTTCTGGCCATCATTTATATCCCAAAATACTTATGTATTAGCAATGCAAATCTCCTTTCTCGACCTATTGATGATATCTCAATAGAGGAATATGTAATCGTTCATTTCGTTGCAATTGTATTTCTATGGCATGCAATTAAAAATTTCTATGTAATCATATCTCATCCAAAATCAAATTTGAATTTCACTTTCTCAGTCGATCCCATAACCTGAAAAGATTCCGAAATTCCAACACTTGTAACAGTAACGGTGATTATTTAAATATAAGGCTCTAATCTTGGTCCAGACTTCATTACAGTGTTGTACAATTAAAGTGTGACAAGTTCTTCAATGATAACGAGAGATTATAGTGTTAATTTTATCTATTTTTTTCAGGCAATTGATTGGTGCCAGTATAACCATCATGATTAAAGATGTAGCTAATTATCACAGGCCGATGACGGGCAGCATTGTCACCGGAGCGAGAAGCTACGTATCGCCAACCCGCCTGCCCAGCGTGGCGATTATTTATGGGTAAAGCCTCCAGATGTTTGACCAAACTTGAGAGGTCTATGTCCAGTAGTGGACTGCGCTAGGCTGATGTTGTTGTTGTATGTTTTAGGTAAAACATACAACAACAAGAAGAGGTCTTTATAAGTGGAAACTTGTTCCTAATTGACCTTGTTCTGTGTAAAACCTTAATGCTACTGTAAGCTTCCCAAAATATTTAAATAATTAGACGTGATTTATCTAGACCTGTTTCTGTGATATAAACATCACATTTGGTATACCATTCTTTATACTTCACAGTAAAAGTCGTTACAACATAAGCGACCAATAAAAGAGATGGAAAATACGAAACCGATTATATTCACGACTCAATACGTCTCGTATGTTATAGAAATATGTTGAATAAGAGCCGTCTTATTGGCGTTTAAATACGTATGTTAGTCGAAAGTGTACGTGCGTTACGTATCACATGACTTGACACTTGTGTAGGGTGTAATGATGTGATATTGTAGCTGTAATACGTTGATTTGCATATTGAAATGTTTAAAGAGAGGTAGGGCATAGCGAATCTTCGCTCGAATTGAGCCGCCCGTCCGGGGAAGAACCTCCACCCTATAGAATTACCTCCGTCATTTGGCTGCGGTCGTTTTTGCGGACCTCTCCAGTTGTTCGCTACTTAGGGCAAACATCTGGAGGATAACCCATAATCGCCACGCTGCTGGGGTTGGCAATCGCAGGGCGTAACTTCTCGCTCCGGTGACGCTGCTGCCCGTCATCGTATTTAGTAACGCCTTCGATTGTGATGGTTATGCCGCCACCAGGCGTTGGCAACCGACTATAATAGGTAGGATGCACCATGGGCAGGAGTTGGCTTGGAGCTAAAAGATGATAATAGATGAAGGTATTGAAATTATTAGTTTTGATTTTAATTTTCCTCAATCAATTATATAGTTACGCATTTGTGTTTGTGTCACAACGTTACGTCTAGCGATCTAAAAGAAAAAAAAGATTAGAAAGAATTTTAAAATAGCTTATTAAGTTATTATTACATACAAAATCAAATTTATCTCTTTATTATAGGCATGATGCAACAGATATTTATCTGATCGCCAGTCTAAATTAGTTTATTATCGGACAACAACGATTTATGAAAAGCCTTTTGTTAGTGCACAATTTACATAAGACTGTTCATTGATACTAAAAAGAGAGGTAAGTAGCGAATATTCGCTTGAATTGAGCTTCCTCTTCGGGGATAGACCTCCACCCTATAGAATACCGCAGTCAAACTACCTCCGGGGCGTGTTTCTGCCGGTGAGTAGGGTTTCCGGAGCTCGTGGGGGGTTAGGGTTGGGCCGGCATGGCGGTGGCAACTGACAGACAACTGAAAAGTTAGATGCCCGTTGTCACAACGACTTGGGCTTCTTCATCGATTTCCATCAGGTGTAGGGAAGCCATTATGTCGAGGTGCTATAAAAAAGGGGGGACCGATAAAATAAGTCTACTCGTATACTCGGCAGAAACCCGGTCTAAAAGATTTTATTACCATTCCACAACACAATCAAGTGTTGCCAGAAAGTGACAATGACTGGTTAAAAAGTTAGGCGTTCATCTCGTTACTTTTCGCTTGTCACTGGTCTGACTCTGCATTTTGATGGGCCGTCGACAAGCGTATTATCAAATCGTTATGTGGCAAAATGGTGGGTATAAAGTCAGAGTATGGACCCGATTTCACTTTTTGCATCTCTCATAAGTCTATGCATAGATTTTGTTTCATAAATTACAAATGCAAGACATGTTGATGCTCACAAATGTTTAATGTTTTGTACTGTGCGGGGATCGAACATACGAATACTGTATCAGAACCAGCGTTCACTACCGCAGAACCAAACTTGTCGGCAAAATATTAATAGATTTCTTACAAAAATAATATTTTTAATTTCTATAATATATATAAATATAATATAATTATTATTATTATTAACTCATTTATTCAAATCAACAAGGACCAACAATATAAAGATAAGCTTTGAAGCTTATTAACAGTCTGAAAAAAGTAAGACATTACAGGACGTCACTTAGTATTATTTGTAACTATTTATTAATCTGTGGTATTATTTCTTTCTAAATAAATCTTGACTTTTCTAATCTGTCCTTTCTGCTAAACTTTGTCAGGCTTTTGAAAAATCAACCCTGAACTCAAATAATATTATTGCGAAAATCGTGACGAAAATATTTGAAGCTACATAAAAGTATCTCCAATGACTCTCAAAGGACAATCAACTATAGGTTAGTTAGTCGCTTTTTTGTTAACTGGACCTACCCTAAAAGAACAAAATCATTCTACTAGCCTCGCGCGCCAGCCTACAGAATCCTTTCCTTGCTCCCATAACCATTTAACTAACAAGATTGGTACATCCAACTCTTAAGCCTAACAAGCTAGGAACTATCCCGGCAAGGAGCCTGTTCCCGGCGTTAACTCGCCAAATCGAATCAGTAACGTGAAAAGATAAAACACAATTAGCAGGAACGTACTGATTAATGGGAACACCGAGACTGGGAGGGCGAGGGAGCAAAGCAAAAGCTGGAGCGGGTTAGAGTGATATGGCGTTTTTTTTGGCAAGGTACGGACTTTGAGTATAGATAACTGTTGATGACAGACGGGCACACGGCCTATCTGATGTAAAACAGTAACCGCCGCCTATCCTGCGTAGGTACTAACCTAACCGTTATGACCGAAATTCGGCCAGGAGAGAGGAGAAAGTACTATGCTAAAACGACTTGGGAGCCTTGAAGAAACGAGCGTACTCCTTTTTTCGCCGGCAGCGACCCCAGAACTCGATATGAGTTGCGGGTGTAAATGGGCGGGGTCGACTGCTTATCTTCAGGCATCACAAACATTTGCTCGTCTGCCGCCTCTTGCATAAAAAATGTATTTTCGGTTAGTTTTACCGACATGACAGGTACCCAATGATAACTTTATTCTATCTAATCCGCTATCCGCTTACAAGTTACACAACACGAAACAAAATTACCAGCCTTTTACTTCGCGATGTTGTTGACTGATAGAGATGTTAACATAACACTCTTTACTCAGAAACAGCCAGTAAATAGTTATGAGTTGCGAACGAAATTAAGAAAGTTCCAATCTGTGTTTATTGTTACATGAATTACTTCTTTAGATTTTGTTATAATAGGCCTTAGGGTAGTTACGTGGAGTAACGATTTGCACAAGATGGCTGCATAAGAAGAGTTGTACGCGAGAATCGAGCAAAGTGACGAACAATAGGAGAGCTAAATTTTTCGGTTGGGCTGAGAGTTTGATCAAAATGGCTGCTCAGGAAAGATGGATGCAATAATCCCAGGATCGAGTATAGAGGCAAACACCAAAAGCAAAAGCAATAGGACTGTGTCCGGCAGTATAACTGCGAGATACTGATGATTATGATGGTAAAATAAGATGTAACTATACAGTTGTAGGTAATGTCCTCCGGTTTCTTCTCCTGAAACAATTGTTGAGCACAAAGGTGTGCAACAAACACAAATACGCTCTATGTTTCTTAACTATCATAATCCAATGGGACAGTTTTACAAGATCTAAGATAATCACAGCGATTGATCTCTCCAACGGTTTAATATGGTTTCGGATGCTCGAAGCCAACTATGTAAGGATTAGTATCTTGGGCGTCAAGTCGCTGACTGTACGAAATCTCCAAATATTTGTGTTTCTTTTTCTTTCAAAATGACTACAATTTCTAAGGTCTCGGTTTCAAAGGAAATCGTAAAACCTATAAAAATCATGAATAAAAGTATTTCTTTTTTCTTACTTAACTCAAATTATGCTCACACATTTCTACTAACTGATGGATTTCAACAAAACATGATAATTAAATGGTAGATAAATTTTGTAGGTCCGTCTGTTTGTATGCTATATCTCACCACAGTATCACAGTAAATCTGGCATACTTTCTCTGCAATGTTATTTCCATACTAATGAGCGTACGCACTAATCTATGACTTTCATTCATTTACCATTGTTTATGTTGACCTTTACATAGATTATATGAAATCTTAACTTTTTTTTCATCAACAGCTTATATACGTACTTACATACTGACAGGCTCGGGTGGATTTATGAGTGGGCGTGTTTACACTTGTTGTGTTGTTTATAGTTTTCTTTCTTTCTTTCAAAGTCAAAGTCAAAAATTCCTTTATTCATATAGGCTTTTACAAGCACTTATAAATCGTCAATATTGAATAAAGTATGTAAATTAAAAGGAAGTGAACTACCACCGGATTCGGAATGCAGCTTCTATCGAGAAGAACCGGCAAGAAACTCGACAGTTGCTCTTTTCAATGCCAATTTTTCTTACAATATTTGTCATATTACATCATTGATATTATCTGATTAATATTTTTTTTGTCTTTACTGATTGCCTTGTGAAGTAATACGCTAGAGAACTAAGGCAACCGGACATAGCTGCTCGAATGAGAAGTGGCAATGGGCTGGCCACGTTTGCTGCAGAACTGATGATCGGTGGAGTAGAAAAGTTCTGCAGGGGATACCGCGCACAGGCAAGTGTGGGCCGCCCCTCGGCAAGACGGTGGAAGGCATCAACTGGATGAGAGTGGCTGCTGATCAAGCAGATAGGCGCGCTTTGGGAGAGGCCTAAGCCCACTAGTGGACTGCCGCTGCTAATGATGATGAGAATCTTGAGCCCAAGCGAGGGATTGTGCAAAATGGGGTTGAAAGAAGATACCTATCATTATACCTACTCAGAAGTGGATGTATGTGGGCCGAAATTAATGAATTAATGAATATTACTTTCGCAAAAGTATTATTTCCGGGACAACTCCCGGAAATCATACTTTTACTTTTTCTTTCAACAAAGAAGAAGCCTTATAGTTAGCAATGGGTGGGCTAAAATGAATGAATTAATGTTGCTTTCGCAAAAGTAAGATTTCCCAGTGAGATTTTACTGTTCCGTATTAACGGGTATATTAAGAGCAACACGCGAGCCATATAGACAGCTTCTGCAGACAAGCTGACTAATAGATATCGTTTAAAAAATATCTATATCATTTGTCCCCGTTGCAAAAACTTGTGTGCCCCACGCAAAAGAATCGTTGTTCGTGAGGCACAGTGTGGTACAGCCAAGTTCTAACTGACATCTCTGGCATGAAATATTCGGGATTTAACGCGCTCATAGGTACCTCTTTTTGCCCATCATTTCATGTTTTATAATGCAACGCGAAAGTGTTCAGTGTCATTTACGCAGTTATTATAGCTCACTGGGATGTGACCCTATACATATAAATCTGTTTTAATGCAAAAAGAAATACAAAACCCAAAACCTCGTGGTCGGCTCGTAATAGTGTATTTATTAAACTTAAAATCAATTAGTAGGTACTTATTATTGGTATAATATTATAAATTGCTATAATCAAATTTTATTGTGCTATTCGTTTAAATCATTTAATTATTATCATGTATATTGTAACATTTCTTTATTTATTTACTTTCTATATCTATTTACTACAATTCCAGGGTGATCAACGGACTGTTGGTAGCGCGGCCTCAGCTCCTAGACTTGGTTCTACTCAACCCAGCTTCTACAACAAACGCCAAATCACACACAATCTTAACACTGTAGTCCTTACGTCCTACAGCATAAGGTCTCTTATTGCTCGCTACAAGGCTTGGTGCAGTGAATCTTGCGCCCGCGCACGGCCACTTTGCATACGTCGCGTGCTCCTTCCGTCGCGAGCGATTAGTTACAATTAACGACTCTAATTGCAGACCGACGGGAAAAGTTGCAGAGAACACGGGATTTTTTATTAATATTTCAAGAGAGCTATTGATTTCGTCACGGTTTGTACTATGGTTTCTCGATCTGGAAATCAACCAGTATTGTATTTATTGCAATTATCTTTAGCCTTGATGATAATCTTCGGCCGATTTCATGGTGACTGCTTCGACTTCCAGAAGTTGCCTTGGAGCTTTTGTGTGTGTTATACTTTGGCATTGAAAAGATTAAGTAGCTATAGAGTATCTTACCAACTCTTTTCGGTTGAAGCGACATTCCAAACCGGCGCGTGGAATCATACTTATATTCCGACTCGACGATTTTTAGGTGGTTTTTTGAAGTTTTTACGAGTAAATATTTTATTGACTTTAGCTTTGAAGATGGCTTATGTAGTCTATCTTCGTTGTGAAACACCACACACTTGATGTCAAGTATCTTTGGCAATCTTTCAGGATTTGCATGATCTGAATCTATCCAGAGCTACTGTTCAGGTCGACATGAAATTTAAGTCTTCCTTGTTTCTGATTTACAATACAATGTCCACTGCTGGTATAGACCTCGTTTGGCAGGGGTCTTGTTGGAGATAGATAGATATCTATCAAATCTAGTTAGCCGTCCTATGGACGAAGTTTCATTGTGAGGATAAGAGGTGTATATTGCACTTTGAAATTGTAAATACCGTTGGATTATAATCCATTTGGCGAGATTGTAAACTGTCGAAAGATTGCTTATTATTATTTAACGTTTTACTTTTCGGTAGATTTTGATAGTTCAAAGTGGACTTACTGTGCTGGCACAGCGACCCAAAGTGAGTCTTGGCCTTCGATATTATACGTCGCCATCTCGATCTGTCGTGCGCCATGTCTTGCCAGTCCGCCACGCCGAGCTCGCGCAGATCCTTCTCGACCTCGTCGCTCCAGCGGTACCTAGGACGTCCGACAGGGCGTCGGCCGTATGGTCGTCCCACGAAGGCCCGCTTCACGGCACGGTCCTCTCCCATTCTCTCGACGTGGCCCAACCAGCGTAGTCTGTAGTTCAAAGTGGAACTGTTGATAATTTAACGCGTGACAAATTTTAATTTAAGATTTTCACTACGATTGATTACAGTCTACCGAAAAATAATAGTTAAAATATAAGCATTATTTTACAGTTCACAATCTTTCGACAGTTTACAATCTCACGAGATGGATAAAATAACGGTATTTACGATTTTACGTTGACATACTCGTATATAAACTAAGTGAGTATCTACAGTAAGTCCCGTTCCTGCTAACACATTCTGAGTACGGTGATTAACACGTGAAGCCAGGCGCGTAATACCGATCGGCATACGAGATGCCTCCGTCAAAAGTGAACTGAGAACATTGTATATTGTACGTACATGTTAATTATGAACGTACGCAATGAATACATTAGAATTTCTCGTGCTGAAAATTTGCAGAACGCTGTACAGAACAAACTAATACCATAGCGTCTCTTAAAACTGAAAGCGTGTACGCAGATATTCTGCAAACAGATTATAACATACGTTTGATGTTTTTTTAATATAATTCAGATCAGATATCACATACATTAACCCAATCGCAAAGTAAGTAGGTAGCTTAAGCACTGGTGCTTACCAGAATTAACGAAGGTATCACAAACTCTTACCTGGACTCAATACCAACACTCATAGTATTGTGGGAGCGGAACGAATCTACGACCCTGTGCTATGCGCCACCATTTCCCTGCAAGCTGCGGCCCAGTGGTTATCTACTTGCCCGTCGTCACAGCGACTTGGGCTTATCTTTCGCTTTCCATCAGGCCTAGGGAAGCCATTATGTCAAGTTACTATAAAAAAAAAAACAAAATAAATATAAATCTCAGTTCGGGCCCCACTCCAGTTATTTATCATTCATCTAAGTTAAAACAAAAGTCCTTCAGAAAAGAAAACTCAAATTTGGACGAAAGATAAACTGGAAAACTGATCATTTATCTTACAGAATCTGTATCGCAGTATGGCAGAAAGCTGTATACTCTCGCTCTCATCAACTCTGTTTATTGACACTGCAAATCCACACAATGTTATTGAAATTTTCATTGTAACCGATTTTATAGCTGACAAACTATTATTGTTGTTGTTTCGCGGACAATGCGATGCAACAATCAACTAATTAAACTCTTTCGTGTTTCCGATCCATTAGCAAGATTCATTGTGAGAGATTTTCATTCGTAGTAAATGTATGTGGATAAGTAAGTGCAAATTACATACTGGACGATAGAGAATGCATCTGGATAAGTTTAACAAATGGTACAAATAATGTTATAAAAATCCCTGACTCAACATTGTTTCATTCCTATCTTTGCGGTGTTGTTAAAATGTGTTTCCTCCTTCTTTCGATCTTTTAAACGGGGCGCGAAGAAGCATCTTAAGGGCCGGGCAACTGACAGGCAACTGGTTTGGTTACCTGCCAGTTATCGCAGCGACTTGGGCTTCTCTCTCGCTTTCTATCAGGAGTGGCCACTATGCCGTGCTACTAAAAATTGTCAATCATAGATTCATTGTTGGACTGAAAACTACTCTAGTATAAGATACAGTTATTTTTCTAGAGGAAAAGGTATTAGGCGCTTTTTCCCCGCCTCCAAGGGTAGTCGACATGGTGTGTGGGACTCACACCTCCCAGAATGGGAGGACATATCCATTAAATCCCCCTCACTAATCAGTTACCTGTCAGTTGCCACCGCCATGCCGACCCAACCCCAATCCCCCATGAGTTCCGGAAACCCAGACTCACCGGCAGAAACACGACCTGGAGGTCATTTGCACCGCTCTGGGCAGGCGGGTTGGCGATCGCAGAGCCTAGTTTTTCGCACCGGTAACGCTGCTGCCCGTGCATCGGCCTGTGGTGTTTAGCTACGCCTTCAATCGTGACGGCTATACCGCCATCAATCGGTTGCCAGAGCCTCGTCCATTATTCAGCAGGATGCACCACGGGCAGGTGAGAATGGCTTGGAGCAAAAAGATGATATGTCGTTCCCTTACATCCCTTCACATTGGAAATTAACTGGACGTAGTTATGCTACAACGTTCCAATCCACACGCAGATCGAACTGAGAAAATTGCGTTTTTGTGTTTTTGTGGTACGCTTTTTTATGGTAGCGCGTAGAACCGAGTAGTGTGTATCATCTATACTAAATAATTAAATATTATTTTTTCATATACCTTTCATTGCAAAAAAATAATATTATTCATACAAATTTAAAAAAATTGTACTTGGAACGTTATTACAAAAAGGCATTTTATATGAAGGTGGCTTTTAAATTAATTTGTGAAAACGTTCCAAAATGTGAAAATTACTATATTTAAGTAATTTATATATATTTTATCTAAAATAAATATTAGATAGTAAAACAACATTATTTATTATTTAAATGTGAATGGATTTATAAAAAGATCGTAAATTAGCCAATTTAGCTGGAGCAATAGGTTTTCCTTTAGGCAACAGCTGTATAAGATTAGATCTATTAATAATCGAAACCTCTCCTTTTACAGTCTTTTTAAGACCTACAATATTGCCACCAGGTCTTACAAAAGGATGATAGCTGCTGCAAATTCCAGCTATATCCGGAGAATTGGTGGGAGACTCACTAGACTTCCTTTTGGAACTAGAGCTTTTTGGTCTCTTGCCAAGGCCGTGTTGGGAAATTTCTGCAAGTTGTCTTTTCCACCACTTTGTACTGCTGATGACACGCTTGCCCATACCGCAAAGGAGAAAGCAGACCTCTTGGGCTTTCTATTTGCATCTAACTGAATTCTTGATAACCGGGGAAAATTACCCCCTACCATCCATCAACATTCGTTTTCTGCAGGACAATGTTCGTAGACTGCTTTTCTCCCTTGGCAGCAATAAGTTGAGTGGGCTTGACGGCATCCCACCAATAGTACTAAAAATCTGTGCCCCTGAGTTAGCACCTTTAACCTTTTTTGGCTTTCCTATTCTAATGGTATTGTCCCTAAATCCTAGAAGTCTGCGCTTGTCCATCCGATTCCCAAAAAGGGAGACCAATCGGACCCTTCCCACAACAGACCAATTGCCATTACCTCATTGCTCTCTAAATTAATGGAGACAATAATAAATCGCCAACTCCTTGGATACTTGGAGGAACACCAGCTGATCTCTGATCGCCAATACGGTTTTCGTCAGGGTCGATCGGCTGGTGACCTACTCGTATACCTCACACACCGCTGGGCGGAGGCGGTTGAGAGCAAGGGTTAGGCTTTGGCTGTTAGTTTGGATATAGCAAAGGCGTTTGATCGTGTTTGGCACAAAGAGCTTTTAGCGAAACTTTCTTCATATGGGCTTCCTGAGAGGTTGTGTGGTTGGCTTGCCAGTTTTCTTGCGGAGCGGAGCATCAGTGTCGTTGTCGACGGTTCCTGCTCTGAGGCAAAGCCCGTGAATGCTGGTATGCCACAAGGCTGTGTACTGTCCCCTACCTTATTCCTTCTGCATATAAATGACATGTTGCATATTCGCAGCATACATTATTATGCAGGTGATAGTACAGGGGCGCTTTATACATGGGTAACCAATAACCTTGTGGGTGAAATTGAGACCTCTCTGGACTCGGTCCTATCATGGGGGAACGAGAATCTGCTCAATTTTAAGCCGAACAAGAGTCAGGGACTCATATGTAATATTGTTCTCATCTGTAGGCCGGGGCGCCTCAGTACCAAATCCTTCCTTTTGACCGTATATAGCGAAGAGTTTCTTCTTTGGATCATATTATTTTAGTGATAACGTTCCAGACATCAGAAGACATTGTATATTTTTAAGTATTGTATTCAAAAATGGGTTTAGTTAATATTTATTTATTTATAAATAGCAAAATATAAACTTATAGCTATATTTCAGCTAATACTGAATCAAAGATAGTGTAAATTTTTCCTGAGAGCACTATGAGCATAATATAACATTGACAACACAACACTTTTTGAACATTTAATAATGTTATTGTTAAGTGATCGATCGTTTCATGATTAGATAAATGTATGATCCTACTAGTATAATACCTTTTGGATCGTTTATTTTTATCATTATAATTTATTTTCAACATTAGGAAGTACTTGGAACGTTTTATAGAAATAGATATTTTCATAATATATATTTTTTATTAAACGTTTCAAGTTCCCTGGATCATTTTGTTTTTCCAAAACGAATTAAAAAATACGATCCAAATGAATTGACACTTTTTAAGAATACGATTAGGTCTTTTGGAACGTTTTATCGTTTGCACGGCTTAATTATTTCGGTAATTACTATGGTTAGAGTGTCAGTGTCTTCACCAGTAGATAGAACGGTCCTAAATACGTAGCTTGAGCATGAAAACTCGATTTTGGCCACCTTGTGGATTGGAACGTTGTAGCATAACTACGTCCAACTGTGAAGCTCAACATTTTCTAGAAGACTAAGATGAATATTGTTATGTAGCAGAAACAATATGTAATTCCACTAAATTATACCGTAAGCTACCTAATTTACAATTCAGCACGTATCAGATTAAATATTTCAAGATTTAAATCAAGAACGTGCTTTGGTAGGCACCAATAACAATAAATTGATAACATACCCTTTACATTGTATTTTTAGACAGATGGAAAACTCAACGATAAAATTATGTACCAACATCAAAACACCTCTATGAGAAAGTAGGTATGATAAAATTTAGATGTACATTATTTATGCTTAAATAAGGTTTTTGCGCTTACCTTGCGACTAAGGCAAATCTCGAAATGACAATTGTCATTTTAGGAGGCCTATTCCCAGCTGTGGACGTTTACAGACTGATGATGACCACTAACTAAATGTCACTAGTTCACTAAATCGCCGAAAAGTTCAAATTCTGGAACGATTCAAAAACCAAAAGATTTCTGTCCACAGATTATTCAGTCGTGATGTAGCGGTAATTGACGCCTGTGCATTGAAAATCATGTTGACCGTTATTTCTGCGCGTGATCAATCTATCTAACCTGTCTTTTTGTAGGTCTATACATATATACCTACCTACCTCACTAAATGAGGCAGATGAAAATAAAGTTGTACAATTAAATCAATCAAACGATCGATTTCCCAGTATCGATCAAAAGCGAACATTAGGAGAGGTCTATGTCCAGCTGTGGACTGATACGGGCTGATGAAGATGATGCTGAATCAATCAAACATCAGCCCTGGTCCGTCCACTGTTGAACGCATGCCTTTCTAAATTCGCGCCACATTTATCCATTCCCATCCAGTTAATGCCAGCAGTTCTTCTAAGGTCATCAGACCAATGGATTGCAGGGCGTCCTACGGCGCCCATCCAAGACTCGTCTGCTTCAACGATCGTCGGTTCTACGGCAGACATGACCAGCCCTCGACCACTTCGGCGTACTAATCCTTAAGCTATATCGATAAGTTCCGTACTTTGACGTATAGGTTCGTTTCATGCCCATTCATATCTTTTATGCCGCGGCCACACATTGGATTCAACTTTGCGTCCAATCACTGTCCAATGCCCAATACTAACGCGCTCAATATCTTCATTGTGTCAAAGTACCGATACACACATTGGTGCATTGGATGCAAAGTGTTAGGTTGGTGCAATTATCACCAAATGGTAATAAAATTTTCTTATTCTTATTCAATTTGTGGCCGCAGCTTTAGCGAGATGCCAAGCATAGCTATTTCCATAGCAATACGCTTTACAATTTAGAGGTGACCTAAAAGACGTTTCTACAGCAACGTACCCTTATTATAAAAATTGTTACTAAACTATTATAATCGGTAATTTTACTTCATTTAAGTATCTTAGGTAAGCACGAAGGTTCAATTAAGTAAGAGTAGTTAGCTAATGCAATAAAAAAATCATTGCAGCCTTTAAAAATAGCTATGGCGCCAGACTATCGAGGTTATTTTTAATATCAATATTAAAAATAACAATGAAACCAAATTAATTCTCATGCGTTACTTGAAACAAAAGATATACGTACTATGTTCTGTTACTAATCGATTCTAACAATGCCGTTATTAATTAACAATGTTTCCAAAACTGTGACCAATTGGATAGGTTATATGCGCTTTCGTATTTTGTCATTAGAATTAAGACTGACTTTTATAAATTTTTATGTTCTAACTTTGATACTTTTAAAGAAAAGCTTTAATCGTATAGTTTAAACTTAAACAACTGACCTTTTAAGCTAATTGTAATGATTCAATGACTGCTGATTAAGACTTAAAGCAAAAGAGCTTAGACATTATCAAGCGTTTTGTATAGAAAAATAAACATTGTTCAACAAACTAATAAACGACAAGCTGGTCATGATAGGTGTTTTATAAATGGACTAGCAGTGCTCGCGACTTCGTCCGCGTGGAATAGTTATTTTTTCCCCCGTTTTTTTTACATTTTCCATTATTTCTTCGCTTCTAATAGTTGCAGCGTGATGTTATATAGCCTAAAGCCTTCCTCGATAAATGGTCTATTCAACACAAAAAGAATTTTTCAATTCGGACCAGTACTTAGAACCTGAGATTAGCGCGTTCAAACAAACAAACAAACTCTTCAGCTTTATACTTAATATTACTTAAGATAAACGTGTGAATATTGATTTGAATGATTTATGAAACAGATTAATTCCAGTATATTTTGATCATCAGATATATTTTCAAATTCGGAGCTCTAAATGGAAAAGACCGTGTGGTTTCCAGATTTAGTTTAGAATCACTCCATTTCATTCCGCCGGTATCGTAGAAGACGACTAAGGGTATATAAGAAATCAAGCAGCCACGTTTCCCTGGGTACAAATAAAACCTGCTGCGGTCAGCTGCCAAGCTTATTGCAGTCCACTGCTGGACATAGGCCTCTCCAGTTGTTCGCTACCTAGGGCAAACTTCTGGAGGATATACCCATAATCGCCATACTGATCAGGCGGGTTGGCGATCGCAGTGCGTAGCTTCTTGCTTCGGTGACGCTGCTGCCCGTCATCCACCTGTGATATTTAGCTACGCCTTCTATCGTGATGGTGTTACCGCCACCAGTCGGTTTGCCAGAGCCTCGTTAGTTGTTCGGCATGATGCACCAGGGGCAGGTGAGGATGGCTTAGAGCGAAAAGGTGATAGGTTGCTCCTTTACATCCCAAAGAATCACGGATTGGTTGATTTCGACACCAATTAAAACCTTACAATTTGGCATAGACCATTTCTTTAGTCTGAGTCAACGCCATGAGATCTTACGCCAGCGTTAAACACGACAACTGCACCTCAGCCTTCTTTCACAAGAAAATATGATTACAAGCGGTGACAAAAGGCAGAACTGATGCAAATCTTAAACGTTTCAAACTAACCCGCTACAAGAATGTCTGTGACGCAACCCACAACAAAAGAAATGTGCGACTTAAATATTACTATGTCAACTAACTTGCGCAAAATTAGGAAATTTACAGGACAGTGCTCACGTGGAATGTGTACCAGTGACCATATAGACTCCAGTGTTGTAAACACGGAAATAACTTGCGCTTTCAAATCGAGAATAGGCGTCTGTACTTTCTCCTGTAACTGTCAGCTCGCCAATATAGCCTATAGATTCAGTCTATTAGAGCTTCTTCGGATTTTTTTCCCCGTTTTTAATTTCATTTCGCTGTGACGTCACGGCGAGTGTGGTGCTTCGACGCCGGCGGCGATCATTTGCCATCTAACATGAGACGGGCGCGCGCGCGTCGCCTAAACGGAAACGTGTACCGGCTTATACCGCGTTTGCTGATTTAAAGCGAGACGTAACGTAAACGCGTTAATATTTGTTATCGTTTTCAACAGTTGATAAGAATTGTTTTTCGTGAGGTGTGATTCTGTGGCGTCCAGAGAACATGGAGTGTCATTGACCTGCACGTAAGTTTCGATGTTCTTTTGTTATTCTGTGTTTTTCTCCGTTCTTCACTGTTTACTAAGTGGCCGTTTCGTTTTAGTACATGTACTTGTCTAACGAGAAAACACTTTTTTTTAATTGCCTGCAGTAAATGCGAGGACCGGTGAAAACCGTCTCATTATTTTGCCGTAAACAGGTGTTAACGCCGTATTATTTTGTTTTTGCAGCACAAACGAATGTTTACTAAGCGATAATTTCGTAAATTGACCACGTTTTTGTTGAAAACCTCTTTCGTTTACCATTTGAAACGAAAATTGAAAATTGTAGAAAAACAAGGAATGTTCCACAGATTTTTAATGAATTGTTTACTCTTAAATACAATGAAAAGTTGTGTTGAGACTCAAAATTTGATTATTATTTAAAAGAATATTCTTATAATTATTTTAAACAAAGTGTAATGTAAGCTTCAACGCTATCGTGGAATTAAAAACAGTTATTACAGTAATAATGTTACAGTTAATCTAAAAGATTCTATTATAAAATATGAAACAGCGCGTTTTATTACCCTGTTAAAATGATTCTATTGCTTCCAATATTATCAGATATTAACTCCATACATGAGTATTAAGTAAACAAAACGTTATTCTATAGCAATATCCCTTTATCGATACACTTTGAGTAAACAGAGTTAATTAACGTATTTCATTAAGATTATTACATTATATGTATATGTGGTTTCCGGAATGGGAATAGGACTATCCCATCTCATCTCGTGGGTGCCGTAAAAGACGACTAAGGGAATATCAGGCAACGGGCAGCGTTTACATACGGCGGTTGCCAACCCGCCTGCCAAGCGTGGTCATCATTATCATCATCATCAGTCTATTGCAGTCCACTGCTGGACATAGGCCTCTACAGTTGTTCGCCACTTAGGGAAATCATCTGGAGTATTTGTATTTCGCTACGCCTTCAATTGTGATGTTTACCGCCACCAGTCGGTTGCCAGCGCCGCGTTTGTTATTTGGCAGGATGCACCTCGGGCAGGTGAGGTTGGCTTGGAGGGAAAAGATAGGCCGCTCCCTTACATCCCAAGCCAATCGTGGTAAAGAAAGCTAATGCTCTCAAATGACAAATTGTCATGTCATCTGTATCCAGCAGTAGACTTTGGCAGCCTGATGATTATGATGATGAGGCAAATTCGAACAGAGACAGGGGCAGACAGACGATAATACGAAATCAACCAGTGATCACGATTCTCAGTAATGAGGGAATGACTGAGAAAAACATAATGTTACAAATAATAATATGTAAAATTTAAGAGAGTTCAGAAATGCTTCATTTGTCATAGCATGGATACCTATTTGCTTAAATGCATGTGACATCAATTCGTCAAGTAAGTAAGTACCTACTTGGTTACTGAGAAGAACATACGTACTATTGAAGACATGTAAAATTAAAGACTTCGAGAGTTAAAAAAAAATACATTTTATGACATTTTCACATTTGAAATTTGGCATTTCTTAATTGTCATTTTCGGAGATGCCTAGTTTATAAGCATGTGACGTCAATTCGTAAAAGCACTTACCTACTTAAAGAAAATTATGTGCTTAAGAGTCGGTTTTATGAATACTTTTACACAAGATCTTTCACTTAGATTATTTCTGCATCTTAATTTGTAGGTACATTAGCTGGCCCAGTGGTTTGGTTCACAAACTTGTTTTCTGAACCAAGGGTCGTAGATTCGATGCCCACCGAGACAATTATTTGTGTGATGGACATTTGTGTTTGTTCCGTATCTAAGTGTTTGTATTTAAATTTACTTATATTCGTGGTAGTAACCTTCGATGTTCTGATATCTATAACATAAGTGCTTAAGCTACTTACTTTAGGACAGGAGTAATGTATGTGATGTTGTCTCAACATTAAAGTAAAAAGTAAAGATACTCTCTTACTCTAGCATCAAGCAATTTTGCTTCAAATTTAAGATGATTTAACTTCAAGTTGTTATTCCGTCATAATAGACATGATGAGATTGTTACACTTATAGTAAATCGTGAGAAAACCTTTTGCATACGTTTAATGAACAGGAGAGATATTTATCCTCAAGTGTACACTTCACTTACATAATATTATAAAGTATAGCAGTTTTCGGATTTAGAGAAGAATCACTCTATCTAATCCCTTGGGTATCGTAGAAAACTAGGTAGAGGCTTTGCCCATAATCACCACGCTGGACAGGCGGGTTGACGATCCCAGATAGCTTCTCGCTCCCGTGACGCTGCTACCCAGTCATCAGCCTGTGGTATTTAGCTACGCCTTCAATTGTGATGACTATACCGCCACCAGGTAGTTGCCAGAGCCTCGTTTGTTATTGAGCAGGATGCACCACAAGCAGGTAAGGGTGGCTTGGAGCGAAAAGATAATCGGTCGCTCTCTAACATCCCAAGATTCAGTGAAACGCCCGGGTTCGACCCGTTGGGTATAAAATGTATATTTGTAGCCAAAACTCTAAATAAGGCGCTCTTCGAAATATAAGTCATTCACGAGCTAGAACACAAGAAATAAAATACCATAGGTATCTAAATTACTTTTAAAAACACTTGATATGCTATAATTATCGCTTTAGTACTATCGAAGAGTGCTAAATACACTTCCTTGTTTGATTTGAGTTAGCAAACATAAGGTGTGTCAACAGCCTTCTAACTTCTACTTGAAGTAGATTTGGTATAAGTAGATTATATACTTTACTATACAAAACATTTACAGGAGTAGATAAACTGACTGTGATGACTGAAAACTAGGTATAATAAACATTTGTTGCACAATTTAGGCGGTCTTAATCATCGCTATAAGCCATCTCTTCCAGACAACCTTAGGGTAGATGGAAGTTAAAAAATAAAAGGTGAGACATTATGGTTTATCATCAACATCTAACGTCCTTGATTAAATGGATTCATCACCATATGATGACTAGGGACGTATATCAGAACACCGTGACCCGAGAAAATGTATATTGACCCGATCGGGAATCCAACCTGGGACCTTAGTCAATAGACGTTAATTTACCTTAAAGATGTCATTGTTTTTAATCTCCACATATATTTAATGTAGGTACCAACATTAATGATCACTTGGCATAAACTATATTTTTTTCCATGAATCTGTGAATATGTACTTACTACATCTTACCATCTCGCGTTTAACAATTATACGAGACAATTGAAACCGGACTCACTTTTGTAATTGTGTCAGACGTTTAATGACTCTTCATGAAAAATGTGGCAAGTTAGCCTTAAACCTAGAGCCATTGGTTTTTTTTATTGTAGCCAGTCGCTACATTCACCAAACATCTGTGGAAAAGCTAATACGACTTGGGAGCCTTCAAGAAACGAGTGTACTCCTATTTAAAAGGCCGGCAGCGACCCCAAAACTCGATTTGAGTTGCCATGGGCGCTGTCGACTGCTTACCATCAGGCATCACATTTGCTCGTCTGCCGCCTCTTGCATAAAAAAAAATGAAATTAATACAGAATACCTAACTGATTTTAAGAATTTTACCTAGCTGAAAGTTAAGTTTGTCCCGTTAGTGTTGCGCCCGAGGTCATCAACTATAGAAAAATATGTACATAGGTTGTATAAATAAATAAATAACCCAAGACATGCCATGCTGGGCTACACTTCGCCATCTAGCCCCAAACTAAGCCGAAGCTTGCGCTTTGGGTACTGATAAACTTACTTAAACACTTTTTTTGTAAATAAATACACATTATACATAGCATGTAAGACAAGTCCAAGTATTTTTAGTTAATAAGGAAATAAAAATAACAATATAGTAGGTATATAATGTCGATTTCCCGGTTACATGTCATTCAACTTCTATTTTCGAAGTCAAGACATGTATTGTGCTTAAGAATTTCCATTGTAGTCTCATACCTCATTCTTACTGTTCAACTTAAAATACGTCACAACTCTTTTACGTAGTGACTTAAAAATAAAAGATTTTTAATTTATTTATATTGTGTATTACGTGACCCCTTCGTCATTTAAATAGGTACCTATAACACTTTAACACCCAACTACATAATATTGCATTTTATCCCGCAAACATACAATAAATAATATATAAGTAAAATACCT